>WNHD01004268.1:0-13713 GCA_011057455.1 Ganaspis sp. Gsp50 | reverse complement strand
TATGTTTCACTGAAACATCAGCGCATATACGCTGATTTGAATAAATGGCTCACTTATCGCTGAGAATCAGCGGAATTCCGCTGATTCAGATTTAGAGAGAAGAAAAAAAAATTGGTTTTTAATATTTCGGAATAGAATGGGGCGACTTATGGAGAAGAATTGGGGATTATTAGATATGTAAAAACTCGAAAAGGGTATACATGGAGGAACCAAAAATAAAAAAAAAATATTTTGGAATAGAGTTCGGAACTTGAACAAACTCTTTACGTTTTAATTTTATAAAAGTAAATTTCAGTTATAAAAATGGACAATTTTCAACAATAATATTAAAATATAATGGTATGGACAGTTGTTTTTCAACAATAATAATAAAACATAATAGTATGGACAGTTGTTTTGCAACAATAATAATAACACAACATAATAGTTTCAATTGTTGCGTAAAAAAATATTTTAAGCCAAATCTGAAATTGTAAAAATAGAATACAAATTTCAGTAGTTTACATATTAGTTCAAAATTTAATTTTCATTATATTTTGTTGTTCACTAATTTATTATTTATTTATTTATTATTAGACAAAATTGAAATTTTATGTTCTACTTTGTGAATATTATTTTTGTTTGTTTAGATAAGATAAAAAAGCGAAAGTGAGGAGTTAAAAATTATAAATTAAAATTAAAATTTTAAATAAATATTTAAAATTAACTACATTTTTTGAATAGTTGCATTTCCCTTCATTTTTAGGTAAGCGTCATCTAAGTGGTATTATAATCATGGCGTTGAGGCTCGGCTTCGGAATTCGTATCATTTCTATCAAGCTTGTAAACAATGCAATGTAAACAAGAGCTTATCTATGCATAGAGAGCGTTGCGAATAGTTGGGAGCATGGATATTCGAAACTAATAAAATTGATAATTTCTATTATTTATCTAATTTTCTGTATTGCTGTTCTTCCTAACTTGTGCATAAATCCAAAATGAAAACAAATATTATACGATTATATTTCAAGAATTGTAAAAGTATGAACACTTACATTTGATGCTTTGCAGACTTCTTCGTTGAGTTTTCAGATACTTTGAACGCCATCTTGCTTTTATCGCCATCATCTTTTTCGTTTTCCACCTTGATGCAACTTCCACTTTTTTTAAATTCACTGATACACACACTGAAAAACACTCAATTTGCACATTGAAGATAATGAATTTACACATTGAAGATAATGCATTGAAGACACTGAATTTACAGATTGAAGACAATGAATTTACACATTGAAGACACTGAATTTACAGATTAAAAACACTGAATTTACACTTTTAACACACTGAAAAAAAATTATTGAAGCAAACGAGTCGCAGATTTAATCAGTGTAATACCCATGTAGCACTGAAGAAATCAAAGAGACCTTCGTCTGCTCTTTTTTTTGCTGTAGAGCTCACGTATTGATTCGTATTGCTTAAATTTTAATTATTAATTTACTACACTCACGCGAATATCACTAAAATTAATGCCCGACACTTGAAGACTATATCAAACAGTCGAATTTAATTTACCGCGTCACGACACGTGGCATCTCTCGACGCCATCTTTGACTCTAACTTCCGAAATTTCTGCGCAGGGGCCGAGTTTGCTGATACGGCCTTCGCTGATTACAAAACCAATTTTTGTGTACAATAAATTTCTTTGTTAAATTATAAATATAAGATGTCAGATTTGTTAAATTATGTTAGATATTTACCTTTTTGGTACCATTATTTCTTTATTTTATTTTCAGTTTTTCATTTTTTCTATTTTTCTTTGTTTATTTTTTTAGTACCAAAAATATACTTTGATTTATTTATTCCTTATATTATATATTTATTTCTTATATTATATATTTATTTCTTATATTATATTTATTTCTTATATTATATTTATTTCTTATATTACATTTATTTCTTACATTATATTTATTTCTTATATTATATTCATTTCTTTGCTGTATGTTAATTCTTTCCATAGAAAGAACGAATGTATACATTCTTATTGGTTATTTGCTTTTTTGCATTCATGAAGAACAATGTATACCGAATGTTTATCCTTTTGATGAGATAAAGAGAGCAAGAATGATAGCCTGATAAGCTAGAAATTCAAATGAAATGGGGATGATTGAAAGTAATTTAGTGATTTAAGAAGCGAACTTTGTGGTTAAGTTTCTGAGACAAAGTATCAGTGCGATAAGATTTAAAATGTGCCATATCGAGCACCGGAAATGATAACGTTAAGAGAGACAACCTGCAGAATTGTCTCATGCTTAGACTGCATAAATTGTAAGACATGATACATCCTGTATTAAACAGAAACGGCATCTCAGGTTTCAATGTATATACACTAAACCATGGTCGTGGTGCATATCAGCTAATGTACGAGTATCATTCACCAATTAGGATTACCCTGTCTTTGTACTGTTCCGGAAACTACAATTAAGGGGATCGATCCTCACATCATGATTGTCGATTCCCAAATTCATTAAAATTTTATTATTATTAATATGTACAATATAATATTATATATACTAATAAATTTGACGATGATCGTGACCCAAGGAAATTTAATGAAATTGCAGTTTTTGTGGTTTTTAAAAACTGCAATTTCCTTATATATACTATAATATATATTATAATATATGTTATATAATAATTGTATTGTGTTGTAATTATATTATAATGTGTATTATCACCGGTTTTTTGAAAGTATCAGCTTGATACCAAAAAAATAGGTATCAAATTGATCATAAAAAGTATCAAATTGGTCACAAAAAGTATCAAATTGATGACAAAAAGTATCAAATTGATCACAAAATCTTCACCAATTTGAGCTAAATAATAACAAGCTAATAATACAATAGGACTGATGAATTTTGATTTCCGTGAACTTTTATCTATTCTCCCTTTTAATTATATTCCTAAGGCGAAATAAGCACAAAAACCAAAAAGAAGAATGCAAACGAAAAAAAAGAGTTAATGGAAAAGCTTCAAGAAAAGAGTTAATGGAATTTTGGAGGTAATGACATGAAAGTGGCTAATTAGTCACAAGTGTGGTTGCAGTGACTGTCAGGGGTGATTGGCGATTAAAAGTTGACGCATCGAGGACTATTTGCTGAGCTCGTTGAAATGATAACGAGTCGCAATGCTCTTGACGACGCCGGATGTTGCGATTATTTGACGATAGGCTCTCAATCGTTGTGAATAAGACGTCGTCGACATATCCTGCAGCCGCACATATTTTCGTGGAAGACCAGAACTCGATATTTACGTTTAAAACACTGACGATTTCTAATGGTTTACTTAGAACCATAAAGTATATAACATCAATCGCTGCTTTTCTCCGTCATTTAAAGTTTCATAACGATAAAATTAAAACCTTTGATCTCCCCCTTCGATTTATAAATAATCGTGAGCCAACAATCTATAATAACTTTTTGTTTTTCTTATCCAGCTGCAGTCAATGATCCAAATTCGATTGCAGTACTGAAAAATAATCATTTTTGAGTCGAAATAAATGTGTTGGAAGCGATATTTTATATTAGAATTTTTACTATGATTGTTATGATTTTTAAGATTATTATTATTATTACATATTATTATTATTATTATTATTCTTATTATTATTATTATTATTATCATTATTCTTATTATTATTCTTATTATTAATATTAATGCCTTTTAACATAGAATCCCCGTTCTCAATATTAGCATCATTAAGAGATATTTTCCAGGTAAATAGTTTCATATTTCATTCTCAGCGCCAAAAATTAAAGGCCTCTCTACAATGAAGAATTCGCTTCTTGCGTATCTTTGCGCCTGCGCAGAAGTTCATTTCATTGTGAAGTGTTGGGAATCCCAATGAAAATGAACTTCTGCGCAGGCGCTAACATACGCAAGAAGTGAATCATAAGGCGCTTATTCAAAACTTGCGTATTTTATAAGCTTACAATTAGCTTATTTCATAAGCTTACAATTAGCTTATTTCATAAGCTTACAATTAGCTTATTTTATAAGCTTACAATTAGCTTATTTTATAAGCTTACAATTAGTTTATTTTATAAGCTTAGCTTAGCTTATTTTATAAGCTACATGAAGCATGTTTCGCAAGATGCGTATAAGTTGTAAGAACTATTCGTTAAGTGCATATACAAAAAATAATCTTGACGCCAACAATGCGCATAAACCAATTTTCCATGTTAAAACGGAACCTGCGCAGCATTTGCGTCAAGATTGTTTTCGCATTGTAGAGAAACCTTAAAAGTGAATCCACACGTGAAGTTAAAAAGTGACGCATGCGCAATTTCTTCGCTTGAAAGCATAAGCCATGCGCGCGGATTGACAATATTCAAGTAAAGCGTATCCTAAAGGTCTCTCTACAATGAGAAAATAGTCCCGACACTGCGCAGTTTCAGTTTTAACATAGAAACTGTTTTCTGCGCAGCGTTGGCGTCAATATTCTTTTTTGTACATGCACATAAACAATTTATACGCATCTTGCAATACACGCATCTTGGTTGTAAATGTACGAAAATAAAGTGAAAAATTCATACACACACATATATATAAGTAATTTGGGTAAATTAAATTTAAACTAATTGTGAGTAGGTGTTATCATGGATCTCATTATGGACATACCAGGTGCGTGTAGTGTGACGATGACGCTACTTGGACGCCACTCGGGGGTGGTCAAACAAGGGGGAATGATTGGACTGTGCGGGGGGGGGGAGTGATGAAACGAGGGGCCGGGGGGAGAAAGGTAAGTTTACATGGAGAACGTTCCTTCGCTCGTAGTTGGTAGATCGCGCGAACGACGGTGTTGTCACCGGTGCCTGTTCGATCCGCTATCGCGAATTTTAATGATGGTGCAAATGTCCCGCTGGACCGGCGCTATATTATCTCGATTTAGGCCGGATGCTGGGCCGCCCACGCTACATCCAGTACCACCTTCTCCCAATCACGCGGACTTGCCGATTTCACGATATTTCTTTCTCGCCATCTTTTTCCCTTTTTTCTCGGCCCAGAAAATATTCCCTTTAAACTTGAATTTATTGCTCAGACCTGCGACCAGCTTCCGGGTGGTGCTTGATTTTAAAGAACGTATTTCTGTTTACCAGAGAGTTTGATTGTTGTTCTTATTTATTGATTAGAAAATCATATTTTAGAAATAATGTTGCTGAAATGTAGGAATTTATTTTTGTTCTCTGGGAGAAATCTGTGCGGTTAACTTAAGCAGAAAAGAATGTTAAATGTGGTCTTACTATTTTTCTCTGGTTAAATTAACTAGAATTTTGGTCAAGACAACTAGAATTTTGGTTAATTCAACTAAAATTCTAGTTAACTCAACTAGAATATTATGGTTAACTCAACTAGAATTATGGTTAACTCAACTAGAATTTTAGTTAACTGAACTAGAATTTTGGTTAACTCAACTAGAATTTTAGTTAACTGAACTAGAATATTGGTTAACTTAACTAGCACTCTGTTTAACCTAACCAAAATTCTAGTTAATTTAACCTGGAAAAATAGTAAGGTCACATTGAACATTCCTTTCTGGTTAAATTAACCAGATATTTTTTTCTGTGTTTTAAAAAAAATTATATACAAAACTTCGCTAATTTTAAGACATTAGCTTTAAACAAAAATAAGAATGAAATAGTATGATTCTTAAAAATTACAAATGAAAATTCATGGAAACTAAAGAAAATTGTTTATAAGGGTTTCTACAACTTTGAAAAAAAAGAAAAAAGCTGGAATTCTCATGGAATTTTATTATTCATGGAATTATTATTCATGGATTTCTATTTTATGGAAATCACATGAAATTTTCATTTATACCAAGGAAATTAATTTTTATATTTAAATTCTTTACTTTATGGTGTTTATTAAGTTTTACCAAGATTTTATATTTATTTTTTACAGAAAAATACTTCAAAATATTTAAAAGTACTTAAAATTTCTTCAAAATACTTTGAAAATACTTAAAACTACTTTAAAATACTTTCGACTGCTTCAAAATACTTTAAAGTATTTCCAAATACTTTCGAATACTTCAAAACATATAAAAACACTTTAAAATGCTTCAAAATATTCAAATATACATACTTAAAATTAGTTTAAAATATTTTGAAATACTTCAAAATTCTTTATATTACTTTAAAATGTTTCGAAATACTTCAAAATATTTCGAAATACTTCAAAATATTTCAAAATACTTACAATTGCTTTAAAATATTCCCAAATACTTCTCAATACTTAAAAATGTTTAAAAAAAAAATTAAATTTATTTAAATATACTAAACATAACTTTAAACTATTTCCAAATACTTTCCAATACTTCGAAATATTTTAAAATACTTCATAATATTTCAAAACACTTAAAAATATTTCAAAATAATTAAATATACTCAAAACTACTTTAAACTATTTCCAAATACTTCCCAATACATCAAAATATTTTCAAATACTTCTCAATGAGCTACTCAATACTCAAAATATTTTAAAATACTTCAAAATATTTAAATATACTTGAAATATACTTGAAATTACTTTAAAATACTTCAAAAAACTTCAAAATATTTTAAGATGTTAGTATTTTAAGTGGTACTAATTTTAAGTATATTAAGTAAAGTATAAACAAAATTTAAAATATTAGTAGTTCTAAATATTTTAGAAGTATTATAATACAAATTATTAAAGTGTTTTAATATTATAATTGTTATTAACTGATGTTTGTAAATTATTTAAAAACATTTCAAAATACTTAAAATAGTTTTAAAATTAAAAATAATATTTGTAATTAATTTTTTTTTTATAGTGGCTTTAATCAATTTTCTCATTAAAAATAATGATCTTGAGTAATTTAAATTACATATGTATATAAAAAATTACTTTCAAAAAGCTTTCATTATTTCAAAAGTAATTAAAAATTATTTATAATCTTTATATAATTTAGAATATTGAAAAATTCATTTTTTAAGTAAAAAAAATATTTGTACTTTTATTTCTAACAGATTAGCTTCCGCTATTTTAGGCATGTTATTCTTATTTATGCAATAGTCCTAAAACTGACTTTCAGCATCGAGAGTTTAATTTCAAGACCGAAATTTGTCTCGTTCTTGTTTTCAGCTAAAAAATTTACTTCTTTTTAATTTTTTTAATCATTAATCTAAATGTCTTTATTGTTCATTAACACTACAAATACAAGGTGTCTTATTTTGAGCAAAAACGTCTTAAATTAAGACAATTTGATGACTAAGACACAAAAAATGTCTTAATTTAAGGCACTTTTTACTAAATAAGACACTTCTGTCCCACTTTTAAGACACCATTTTTTGCAATGAAGTTAGAAAGAAAAATTCGCTTTATTAAAAAGCTGAGAAGTGAATCGTGTATCTTTAATATCACAGTTTATTATTGTAAGCACCAACTTTATAGCAAAAGGTATCAATTTTATGCCAAATAAATAATAAATAATAAATAATATCAAATAAATTACAAACTCTTGATCAATGTGATGCGATTCGGTATCAATTTGATACTTTAAAGTTAAAAACTGTGGAATTTTTACAATTCTCTCTGTCAACCATATATATGCTTAAAAGAGAGAATTGTAAAAATTCTAAATTGTTGAGATACAAAGATGGAGGCTGTTTTTTGTATGATATTGAAAAAGGATAATAAAAAATATTTGGAGTATTGGCGTAAAAGGATCAGCATTGGAGATTGATTGAAAAAAGTGAGGAGATATAGGAAAAGAGGAAAACGAAGAGAGTGAGAGGTTTACCACGCTATCGGAGTGTCAACTTCGTAAATTTCAATTTATATTCACGTCTCTTTTGTACAATGGCTAAACGGCACGCGAGTACCGTTACTGTGTTCAAAAACAGGTGAAAAGATTTTTTATTACACCAGTGTTGTCAGCGATATTGGATATATTTATAAAAAAAAAACCTAATAGCCATCAATCACGAGAAATTTGAAAAAACGCCTTTTGCGAAAATACATTATATTGTTTAAATTTCAACAATAACAGTTGTACATCCTTGTAAAACCATTTTCCAATCTATTTTTGTTTCCAAAACAGTCAAAAATAAATCTGAGACTGCAGTCAACTCTACAAATAGTGCCGCAGATTTGCCCAAATTTACACAAAGGAAACAAAGGAAATAAAGAACGCTCTAGTGAGAAAAAATGAAAACTATTCATAGAGTTGCACTATTCATAGGGTTGACTGTATTTGGATTCAAAGTATTTAACATTATCGACAATAAAAGAAATGAAATAAAGAAAGTCGTAACAAAGTGGATGTATTTGGATACACAGAAAATTGTAGAAATTATTCAGAGGGAATTGAAATTGATTCATTTAATTTGAAATTCACAGAATGTTGAGAGTGACAGAATCATAAAAAAGTTGACACGACGGATTAGGGAATGGACATTATAAATCAGAAAAGTTGTGACACTGACACAGGTTGTGAGTATAGAACCCGGGAAGTAGATTTGAGTATAATGTGTAATTTGATACGATAATGGCGAGAGTGGATCCGTTTGAAAAGTAAAGTTGTGCGTGTTGAGATGTGAAGAGTAGGAGATATACCTACGTTAGAAAGCAATCGTCCAAATAGAATCCATCTTTCTCGCGTGTGCAAGTGAGTGGGATGTTGATAAACGATCAGTTGTGACTCCAGCACGCTTAATCACCATTTCTCGGTCCTGCTTGTTCGTTATATAGCGACACACGATTCGTCGTAACGCACCATTATCCCATGAAGATTCTAGCTCGAGCAATTCTTCAAGCCTTTACCTATCTCCTTTCATCATCGCGGTAAATCGCTAACTCCCATTCATTTACCATCTCTTCAAACAATCAAGATACTTGCTTTTCAATACCA
The DNA here is from genome assembly GCA_011057455.1 of Ganaspis sp. Gsp50. Classification (NCBI taxonomy): domain Eukaryota; kingdom Metazoa; phylum Arthropoda; class Insecta; order Hymenoptera; family Figitidae; genus Ganaspis; species Ganaspis sp. Gsp50. The sequence goes on along the minus strand of WNHD01004268.1, from coordinate 4,796 downwards.
CTGCTTTTAGTTTGTTATTTTAACTAGTCACTATGCACATATCATAATCAGAATCAGAATCATAATCATAATCATAATCATAATCATAAACACAATCATAATCACAATCATAATCACAATCATAATCCCAATCATAATCACAATCACAATCATAAACACAATCATAAACACAATTATAATCACAATCATAATCATAATCATAATTATAATCACAATCAGAATCATAATCACAATCATAATCACAATCATAATCACAATCATAATCACAATCACAATCATGATCTATACCACAATTTGTATAAGAATCCTTTTTTAAAATTTTATGCCATTCTTTTTAATTTGATCCATTTTTGCTACAATAAGCACTTTATAGGGATCATAGTCGTTTTTTCGTTCAATTTTAGGTGCAAAAGGGGATTTTTAATTTCAAAAAAAGGGGGGGTTTCTTTCATAAAAAGGGGATTATGGAAAGAAGAAAAAAAAGGATAACTTTGTAATGTTTAAAAATTTAAATAACGTTAGTTAATTTCTTGCTTTTAAATTAAAAATAATTGATTGCCTTCCATTCCATGAATTTTCCATCATTTCCATGAGAAAAATAGAAAAATTTCAATGATATTGTGTGTGTGTGTGTGTGTGTATTTTAAAATAATGAATAAAACATTTTGTAAGAATTTGAATTACTCTTGGAAAAATGAAAGTTTTTTAATTGATGCTCTTAGGCTTATTGTAAAGATAATTTTCTACTGTCTAAATCTGAATTAGTCAAAAATAACTAATTGAATAGTGAAAAGTCAATCGCTGATTCAATTAGTCCAATACAACTAATTATTAGTAAAAAAAATAACTAATTTGTTAGTCAAGTATGACTAATTTGTAAGTCAAGTATGACTAATTTGTAAGTCAAGTATGACTAATTTGTAAGTCAAGTATGACTAATTTGTTATTTAAGTATGACTAATTTATTAGTCAAATAAACATAACTAATTCAATTAGTGAAAATTAACTGATTATGTTTTGACAAATAAAAAAGTCATATTTTCCTAACAAATTAGTTATCTTTTAATAATAATTAGTTATATTTGTCTAATGGAAACAGTGACTGACTTTTCACTATTGAATTAGTTATGTTTGACTAATTCAGATTTAGAGAGTATAGAACTTAAATTACTCAAGGTCGTTATTTTTAATATTAAAACCATTTTAAGAATTTTTAAATATTTTGAAGTCTTTTAAAGTAATAAAAAGGATTTTGAAGTATTTTAAAGTAATAAAAAAGATTTTGAAGTATTTTAAAGTAACTTTAAGTATGTTTAAATATTTTGAAGTATTTTTTAATGTTTTTTAATGTTTTTAAGTGGTTTTAAATATTTTGAAGTATTGGGAAGTATTTGAGAATGGTGTAAAGTACACTGATAAAAAGAAGTATTGTTTTCAGCCCATATTTTTGACTGAATCCGTTTACATAACTCTCGATTTGGACTGACTTTAAGACCAAGAAATAACTTAGTCTTGTTTTAAGTCACAAAATTAACTGATTGCGTAAACAGTTTAAGACTTTCTTTTTGTTGTGTATTTTAAAGTAATTTAAAGTATTTTTAAACATTTTACAGTATTTTGAAGAAGGTCTGAAGTTTTTTAAAGTTGTTTTAAATATTTTTAAGTATTTTAAAGTAATTTAAAATATTTTTAAAAATTTTGCAGTAATTTGAAGAAGGCCTGAAGTATTTTAAAGTTGCTTCAAGGATTTTAAAGTAATTTTAAGTATTTTTAAGTAGTCTGAAGTATTTTAAAGTAGTTTTAAGTATTTTAGAATACTTTAAAGACATTTTAAGTAATTTTAAGTATTTAGAAATATTTTGAAGAAGTCTGAAGTATTTTTAATTAGGTTTAAATATTTTGAAGTATTTTGAAATATTCTAAAGTATTTTCAAATAGTTTTAAATATTTTTAATTATTTTGAAGAATTTTTAAATATTTTAAATAGTTTTAAATATTTGAAGTAGTTTTTTAGTCTGAAATATTATTGTTGAAAAATTATATAAAAAGAACTTATTAAAAATTAGAGGAAAAGGGGAAAAAATACTTGATTTTATAGGTGTTGCAGGGAATTTTCTTTAAAGAAAAGGGATAATAAGGGGTAGAGGGGAAAAAAGGGGATTAGGTAAAAAATGGGACATACTGTGATCCCTGACATTATAGAGTATAAAATCTTTATTTGTCATTTTAGATTTCTGACAATTTAATTTTTAGTAAATTAACTGTATGTGAATTAAATTTATTAGCAAAATTTAAAAACGTTTTGTAAAAGGTAATATTGTATATAATATTTTTGAAATGTTATATTATGTTGTGATTAATAATGTTGTGATTAATAAGGTTGTAATTAATAATGTTGTAGTTCATACACAGTTGAAAATTTTATGTCCCAGGAGGTCCACTCAAAATTTGTGTTAATGTTAACACAAAAAATGTGTTAAATTAACACAAATTTTGAGTGGACCTCCTGGGACATAAAATTTGTGTTAAATATACACAAAATTTTCAACAGTGTAATGTTGTAGTTAATAATGTTTTTGTGGTTTAATCTCCCTGAATTTGAGTCTTTAAAATTCTCTCGCGTTTTAGAGCTATACACGAGGTAAAATCTTGTCTGGCTTTATAAAGTTTAGCAGAAAGGAATTGCTGATTCGGATTGAGCGAATGGAATGAAATAATTGAAAGCTTTTGAAGGGAAGTGATTTTCAATTGGTCGCATTTTCTCATCGGGCAGTATCAAAGCAACAAAATAGCGTTTGCAACAGTTTGAAAGCTTGGTCGAATGTGGTTACTCTCGACAGTCTCGTTTAATCAAGGCCGAATCACGTTTTACGCGTGATCATTAAAGGTGGAATGGCCCGTGTAATACACTCAAATGCATAAACCCGAACGGCAATATCGAGGTTTACGTCGCTTTTATTTAAATAAAGTTTACTTGGTTCTGGGCTACTCTTACATTTCCAAGCATCTGTATCCTTCTTCCTTATCCTACTTCTCTTTTCAATAATCAGGACTGAGGTCTTTATGAGCCTTTCACGACACTGGTACGACAGTCATCTTAAATCCAAGCTCTTTTACTATTCATAAACCTTTTTTCTAATTACGTTTTATATAAACTTTTGTCAATTAATACCCAAGAATGTGCATTATTTAATCATTATTTTTCGCTTTATTTCCAAACTCGCTCTTTAGTGTTTACATTAAATGTAGCAATGCTTTGCAATTTATGTACTAAGTGTCCAGTATCACTTTGTAGGATAAGTACCGCTTTCAGTCACACTATTACTTTGTTATCTTCAACCTTTTAGTTATGATCTTTCGAGAAAACATAAAAAGAGGAGAAACAAAAGTCATACCTTTATGAATGAAAAATATTTTATAGCTATATAAATGATCAATATTTTGAACCTATTTACATGATGAATATTTTAGACCTATGTAAATGATGAATATTTTAGACCTATGTAAATGATTAATATTTTATACCTATATAAATGATTAATATTTTATACCTATTTAAATGATTAATATTTTATACCTATTTAAATGATTAATATTTTATACCTATTTAAATGATTAATATTTTATACCTATTTAAATGATAAATCTTGTATGCCTATGTAAGTGATAAATATAAAATTATCAAAGTTTGATGATTGAGAGATATAAATTACATCAATTGTTGATCAGACGTTACAATTACAGTCAACTCTGTGAATAGTGCCACTAAGCTCTATAATACCTCTTTTCTTTTGTTCTCTTTTCTAGAGTTCTTTGTTTCCTTTGTGAAAATCTGCGGCACTATTTGTAGAGTTGACTGTATTACATTTTCATCAATAATGAGAAGGTATTTCATAAAAAATAAGATCAAGATTGTATTTTCAAGTACAGTCAACTCTATGAATAGTGCCACCATTAATATGTCACTTCTTGGAATTTTGAGCGTTACTTTGGCGACTCTCTCATAAGCATGAGCTCGACGCAAATACTTTAAGTACACTTCAGAGTGAAATACCAAAGTGTATTTGAATCAGAAAAAATTGTATCGACTTGCAAACCTGCGGCACTATTCGTAAAGTTTTGGTGGCACTATTCATAGCGTTGACTGTACATTCGTTTATTTGAAGACTTGGGAATTGTTACCTAGAATCTTCTTTCTGTGTATGACAATTTTTAACTCATGAATGTGTTAATTCTTTAGTAGTAATTATTGTCAAGTTGAAAGGCTTTAAATAGAGGAGATAAAATCAAAGGAGTAAATTGTGTGTGCAATTTGCAGGGATAGGAACTTGAGTGACCATAGCACGAGCTCGTTAGCAAGCCTACGCGAAAGTACCATCCCTTCATCCATTCTTACGTCCATGTCCATCAACGATTTAATCGACAGAGAATCTTCTGAGTGATCCATTTCCGCTCTATTAACTTTTACTTCATTTTTAACTATTGGTTTCCTTTTCATTTTTTTATTAGTCATCTTTTCATTTCTTTTGCTTCTTTCTTCTTTTCTTTGCTTCTTTTTTGCTTCCTTTTTTGCTTCTTTTTAGTTTCTTTTTTTGCTTCTTTCTTCTTTTTCTTGCTTCTTTTTCTTGTTTCTTTTTCTTGTTCCTTTTTCTTGCTTCTTTTTTGCTTCTTTTTAGCTTCTGTTTTTTCTTCTTTCCTTGCTTCTTTTTTCGCTTCTTATTTCCTTCCATTTTTGCTTCTTTTTTTGTTTCTTTTCTTACTTCATTTTCTTCCTTCTTTTTTTTCTTTTTTTTATT
>WNHD01004267.1:0-38408 GCA_011057455.1 Ganaspis sp. Gsp50 | reverse complement strand
ATGTGTAAAAAATTATCCTTTCTAGTATTGTCGACAAGAATTGTTGTAAAATCGTAGGAAATAAATAATTTCAAGCGGTCTATAAAATTACGCCAAGCTCTTCAGATGCCAAAAAGCTCCGTGCAAAAGAATCATTAAAAGCTCTAAACATCGCTGAGATTTTTTAAGCACTTCATCAAAAACGATTTTCGATTTTTCAAAAATAGTCTAAATCAACTCATTTCCATCTATATAAAGTATATATGTATATACGAAGTTTGAAGCAAATGTCCAGATGTATATGTGTGTGTATGTATGTATGTATGTGTGTGTGTGTGTGTGTGTGTGTGTGTGTGTGTCACGCTTTTTACTGGAAAAAATATCTCGAGAAAGCTTTGACCGATTGTCATAAAATTTGGTAGGCTTCTTACACTCATAAAAATCTAGAAACGGACACAGGGATTTTTAGAAATACTCAAATAAAAATTGATGTAGTAAATGGCAATTTTTCATTGTTTTGACATTTCAAATTGAAATTTTTAAATATAACTATTAAAATTCATTATCATTCATTTATCATTTTTTAAAGACAGTTCCTTTAGGAAAAATATTTTATTGTAAAAAACAAATTGATTCGTATTAATATAAAGATAATATATAAAACAAAAATTTATAAAAAGATATCGTTGTTTCATTAATTTTGACATTTAAAACTTTTTCTCTATGAGGAAGCCGAAATGTTCATGAAATGAATATAATTTTCCACTTGTTATTAATTTAATTATTATAAATCTTTATAATTATTTATTTAGTTATTAATTTAATTATTATAAATATTTATAATTATTATTAATAATTATTTATTTAATTATTAATTAACATTTAATTATTATACATTTTTATTTATTTAATTATTAATTAACATTTAATTATCATACATTTTTATTATGTTATAAGAAACATTTTTGTACAAAATTATGTAAATTTCATGTCCATTATTGTAATTTGTTTACAATTGCACTAATTGTTTATTTATTATTACATGAATGGTTTATCAATAGCTAACCGTCTATATAAACCAATTTTATGCACAATCGCATTTCAGCTTTGAAGCTAACTGTCTGATGTTCCGTCTTTTTGAAAAAGGCCAAAAATGAAAAAAATCGATTCCTGCTGGACGTCCCATTGAGCTGGGGCACCTTTTTCGGACGATCGATTTCCTGAAATAAAATTTTTTCATTTAATAAAAGGTGCATTAAGGCTTGCACGTACACAACGCGCTGCTGGAGTCCAACATGCTCTGTTAGTTTTATGTCTGCACTCTCTCATTGAATTTAGGGCTTGACAGAATACTGTATACCTACAAAATATTGCTCCATTTACATTAAATTCCCCTTCATTATTTAATAATAGTTTTATTCGCAGATATTTTTTTTATTTTATTCGCAAAAGTTTTTTTATTTCATTCGCACAAGTTTCTTTATTTTATTCGCACAAGTTTCTTTATTTCATTCGCACAAGTTTATCTCTTCATTTTAAAACAACATTTTTTGTTTTTTCAAGAAAGATATAAATATTTGCATTTTTATACCTTTTTTGTATTTCTTAGGTCCGGACCTAAGATGCATCAAATCGATTTTCGGCTTATGTTTTATAGAGATCGCTTTCTAATGAAGCGCATTTTTTAATTTTTAAATAAAAATTTATTTATAATGATAACATGTCTCACGTAATGACAAATTAAGTATAAGCGATTTGTACATTTAACGACGCGCACGCTACTTTCTATATAAAATTGATATTTGAATCCTTAGGTCCCCTTTTTTAAAACGCATCATGTATAAAAGCGCGCGATTTTTTTTTCGAAACGATTCACTAAAGTAGCTGTAAATTTCACTGAAGCAATTACAAATTTAATTTAGAAGAGAATTATTAAATGCAATTTCTTGCTGTTTATATTAAGATGTAAGATTGATGTGTATTAAAATATAAGATTGATATATACAGGGATCACAGTTCGGCACCTTTTTTACCTAATCCCCTTTTTTCACCCTTTTTCCCTTTTTCCCTTATTTTCCCCTTTCTTTAAAGAAAATTCCCTAAAACACCTAAAATCAAGTATTTTTCCTTCTTTTCCCCTAAATTTCAATAAGTTTTTTTTATAATTATTCAACAATAATACTTTAGGTTATATAAAAATACTTTAAATATTTAAAATTACTTCAAGATAATTAAAAATACTTTAAAATATTTTACAATATTTCAAAATATTTATAAATATTTAAAAATACTTTAAAATATTTCCAAATACTTCACATTACTTCAAAATATTTTAAAATACTTAAAATTACTTTAAATTATTTCCAAATACTTCACAATACTTCAAACTAGTTTAAAATACTTAAAATTACTTTAAAATATTTCCAAATACTTCCCAATACCTCCCAATAATTCAAAATATTTTAAAATACTTCAAAATATCTAAAAATACTTCAAATTATCGAAAAATACTTAAAAGTCTTTAAAATCTTTCAAAATACTTCAAAATACTTTAAAATATTCCAGACTACTTCAAAATACTTAAATTTACTAAAAAATATTTCCCAATGTTTCAAAATTTTTTAAAATACTTCAATAGATTTAAAAACACTTAAAATCTCGTTAAGATATTTCAAAATTTTTAAACCTAATATAAAATACTTTTGACTACTTTAAAATATTTCCAAATACTTCCTAATAATTCAAATTATTTTAAAATACTCCAATACATTTGAAAACAGTTAAAATGTAGTTAAGATATTTCAAAATATTTTAAACTTTAAAAGACTACTTCAGACTACTTCAAAATATTCCAAATTATTTAAAATTGATTAAAATGTCTTCAAAGCTTTCCAAAATACTTAAAACTACTTTGAAATACTTTAGACTACTTTAAAATACTTAAAATTACATTAAAATATTCAAAAATACTTCAAACTACTTTAAAATAATTCAGACCCTTTTCAAAATACATGAAAATATTTAAAAATACTTGAAAATATTTAAAACTGTTTTAAAATATTTTCAAATACTTCCCAATACTTCAAAATATTTAAAAACATTTAAAAACATTAAAAAATACCTCATAATATTTAAATATCTTAAAGTTACTTTCAAAGACTTCAAAATATTGCAAAGTATTTAAAAGTATTAGTATTTTAAATATTACCTAAATAAAGCATAAGAAGATTTAAAAATATTATAGTTTTTCAAAGTGTTTTAAAAGCATTTAAAATACTTCAGATTACTTCAAAATACTTTAAAATATTTAAAAATACTTCAGAATATTTAAAATTACTTCAAAATATTGCAACTGCTTTCAATATTAAAAATAATGGCCTTGAGTAATTTAAATTCCATACAAGATTATTTTTTCAATAAGTCTAAGGGCATTAATTAAAAAACTTTAAGATTGAGTCTTTTTTAAGTGGGGAAAAAAGATTATAAAAAACTAAAAATTAGGATAAAGGGTATTCGAAATTTGTCGAAGATTAAGATCACGAGGTGGTTAAATCTACACATTAGCGGGATGTGTTCCTTTTGTGGGGTGAAAATACACGTTCTTGGTGCAGAGGGTTGTTCACTGAATTGGTAGATGCTTCCTAATGGTCTAAATGAAGTGTGTACGTTCCACGTATGGAACTAAACGCCAGATCATAATAACACTAATTTTTAAGCATAACTATACACTCAGCTTCACAACGTGTGAACGGGAAAGGTTCTCAAAGATCACGTACACCTTCCTCATCGACTGCACCTTTTGTTATCACTTCCAACCAATTTCACTGCTTCTTATTTTACTCCGAAAATCCTCTCCGATTAAGTCCATTTCACAAGTCTTGAATTAAATCTTCTTGTGGAGAATTAGGCGCTAGTCTCGATTGGACCTATTTTTTACTGGATCTATTTTTTTATTGGGTATGTTTTCAAAAAGGTTCTATTATTAATTTGGTATATTTTTAACTGGGTGTATTTTTAATTGGATCTCTTTTTATAGTTGAATCTACTCTTAATTAGGATCTAATTTTAATTGAATCTACATTTAATTAAACTGACTTTTAATAGAATCTACTTATATACTTGAATTGATGATTAATTGAATCTACTTTCAATTAAATCTACTTTTACTTGAATCGACTTTAATTTGGATCTACTTTTAATTGAATCTATTATTATAATTGAATTTATTATTAAATCCTTTTATAATTGAATCTTCTTTTAATTGAATTTACTTTTAATTGTTACTAATTTTAATTGAATCTACTTTTAATTGAATCTACTTTAAATTGAATCTATACTTTTAATTGAATCTACTTTTATATTTAAATTGACTTTTAATTGTTACTACATTTAATTGAATCTACTTTAAGTTGAATCTATACTATTAATTGAATCTACTTTTAATTAAATCTACTTTTAATTAAATCTACTTTTAATTGAATCTATTATTAATTGAATATAATTTTAATTGGTTCTACATTTAATTGAATCTCCTTTTAATTGAATCTTCTTTTAATTGAATATACTTTTAATTGTTTCTAATTTTAATTGAATCTACTATTATATTTGAATTGACTTTTAATTGTTACTACATTTAATTGAATCTACTTTTATATTTGAATTGACTTTTAATTGTTACTACATTTAATTGAATCTACTTTTATATTTGAATTGACTTTTAATTGGATCTAATTTTAATTCAATTTATTATTAATTGAATATAATTTTAATTGAATCTACTTTAAATTGAATCAATTCTTTTAAATGAATCTATTATTAATTGAATATAATTTTAATTGAATCTACTTTAAATTGAATCAATTCTTTTAATTGAATCTATTATTAATTGAATATAATTTTAATTGAATCTACTTTAAATTGAATCAATTCTTTTAATTGAATCTATACTTTCAATTGAATCTACTTTTAATTGAATCTACTTTAAATTGAATCAATTATTTTAATTGAATCCATACTTTCAATTGAATCTACTTTTAATTGAATCTACTTTTATACTTTAATTGACTTTTGATTGAATATACTTGTAATTGAATCTACTGTTAATTGGATCTATTTTAAAATGGACCTATTTTTAATTGGATTTCTTTTGAGTAATTCTATTTCTGATTAGTTCCATTTGCTATGTTAATAAATACTATGTAACGCGCTAAGAAGAAACGAACCTTAGACAAAAAAAATTGTAGGTTATGTTTGATCAAAGCTTGTTTATTTCTACATCCTCTTTTCTGTAATTCTACGTTTTCTTTTTCAATTATTTGCAGTCGGAAACAGTTTTTCTTGATAGCATAAACACACAAAGTATTCATAAAATCATCCTTTTGATTGTAAACAACTAAAAACGAATCTCCAATCAAAACTATCATAACCTACATTATCGTTTGCTTCTAAGTTCCCTTTTTTCGCATCTCAAATGAATCAATAAATGATAAATGAAACAATTTCAAATTACAAATAAAATAAATCGCAACTGTTATTGCCATTCTGAGAATAAATTAACCATCTCTAAAATTGAAACTATGTAAAAATGCGCACACGAGATATACCATCTGCTGTTTAATAATTCTCGGCGACAAGATTGGCCGAGGCAGCGAGGGTGTACACTTCCGGCATGAGGATGAGAGGCAGATGGACTAATTGGAGTCATTCAGGGTGTCATTAACGGTGGTACTATCAACGTATCAACTCAGTGATTTTCAAGCGCAATCCGGGAGAAATCTTTTCAGAGCTGGAAGAGAGCAGGCGACACATAGACAGGTACGTGTAAGGTGGCTCGGAGGACGAAAGGGGTAACTCTAAAATAGGGTGTAGGGTGGCTGAGAGGAAGAGGGTGTAAAGAGAGAGGGGTACAGATGTGGGGTGGGTGCAAGTATGAAGTGAGCATATTACTATTGAGAATAAGTACCTGGCTTCGAGATGAGACTGGTCGGGAACGAGACGGGGGTGATAACGGGCACAAATGGGGTGGTACAATGGGCACTAATGGATCTCAAGCCGCCGCGAGAGGCGCTGCTTTTAATCTAATTGTCCTCCGTAGCAGCCACGATCTCGATCAGTGTCTCTCAACCTCGAGTTTCCAATTATTTTCTCAATTTTTTTCTTTTTCATAAAATTAAAGTATTTTTTTTAAATACAAAATTATAGCATGTCTTTTAATTTGATTTAATTGAATTATATGTAGTGTAGTTTAATTAGATATAATATACTTAGATATAATATAATTGGATATAATTTAATTGGAGATAATTTAATTGGATATAATTTAATTGGATATAATTAAATTGGACTTAATTTAATTGGATATAATATAATTGGATATAATTTAGTTGGATATAATATAATTGGATTTAATTTAATTGGATATATTTTAATTGGATATAATTTAATTGCATTGTAATATAATTGGATTTAATTGAATATAATTTAATTGAATATAATATAATTGGATATAATATACTTAGAAACAATATAATTAGATACAATATAATATACTTCAACATAATATAATAAGATGCTAATTTATTTATTTGATATCAAATTCATTAAAATTTACTTTCCATTAAAGTGCATTTCTTTAAAAATCCACACGGCAAAGTTGTAGATAATTATTTTCTGAAGAAACAACCCTTATGAAAACATATGACAAAAAGTGGATGACAAGTCTGCAATATTTTCAAAAAAAGCGTTACGTAATATATGGATGACCCCTAATCTTTTCGCGACAACAGAGAATGTCAGAAAAAATGGAACTAAAAGGACAGAAAAAATGGATAATAATAATTTTGTGTTTGGATTTAATGTTAGTAGACGACAAGACTCTTTATATAAAATAAATTCGGCTTCTGAATTGCGAGAAATGTAACGTGACTCATCCACCTAGCGACGCTGAGATGAACTATATAATAATCCACAGAACTTTCGTCTGCTAAACGCGGGAATATTTGAAAATGTTAAAATACTATTTTAAGAAAAAGTATGAAAATCAACTGACAATTGTTGTATTGTAACTAACAATTGTTGTATTGTAACTAACAATTGTTGTATTGTAACTAACAATTGTTTTATTGTAGCTAACAATTGTTGTATTGTAACTAACAATTGTATTGTAACTAACAATTGTTTTATTGTAACTAATAATTGTTTTATTGTGACTAACAATTGTATTGTAATTAACAATTGTATTGTAACTAACAATTGTTTTATTGTGACTAACAATTGTATTGTAATTAACAATTGTATTGTAACTAACAATTGTAATAATTAATTAATTAAGTAAGTAGACTCATTTTTGTTATCTGCGTAATAACTTTATTAATAAAGTTGATTAGATTAAATAGATTATAGATAGTTGATACTAATAATTCTCTTAAAATATTATTTTAACATTTTCAAATATTCCCGCGTTTAGCAGACGAAAGCTCTGTGGATTTTAGTTCATCTCAGCGTCGCAAGATAGAGCAGTCACGTTACATTTCTCGCAACTAAGAAGCCGAATTTATTTTATATAAAGAATCAACTCGTCTTTTAACGTTTAATCCAAACACAAGATTAATGTTATTTGTAATTATTTTCTTATTTCATTTTTTATTTCCTTTTTATTCATAATTGAGAACATAGGATTGTTCTCCATTGTTAATAATATATTATTAAAAATTTAATCGATCCGTTTGAATAAATTTGTGTAAATAATTGTTGTTTTAATAAAGAGAGAGCTTTATATTATTTTGTAGAAATTTACGATTTGTTTAGAATTGACATTTTGTGGCCAAGTCTTCTCGTGTTTAATGCGATATTGAATTAATTTCCAATGGATTTGTTGTAATTGCCTTTGTGCGTGTTATTTGTAATGTTATTAATATTGAGTAGAATGAGTATAATAAATGCAGAGACAGCGTAAAGCCTGCGATCAATTGTAATGTCAAAAGCCATCGTATTTACACGCACCACGTGGGAAATGCGTCCAATCCCTTTTCCGGTGGATCTGAATTCAGGAAATTGTTACAATTGAATTGGTGACGTGACTCCTCTGATGTCATTTGAATCGTCGTCTGATTAATGACTCGCACTGCATTCGCACTATTAATAAGATATCAATTTGAAAAATGTACGAAATTATCGTTTTCACATCAATACTTTATCAAGCTAATTAATCAACACATTTTTGCTTCCTCAAGAGGAAGCTTCACAGAAAAAAATAAGTCTTGTTTTTAGTCAACTTGGACTAAAATTTATCCTCAAACTTGACTTGATTCATCTTTTAGCCAAAATCTGAACTAGTTTTTAGTCTTTTTAGCTTTCTAGGTGTGATTACATTTAGACTTTATTTTTTCTGTATTTGTTTTTATTATTGTTTCTCTTATTTAGTTTATCTACTGGTTATTATTGTTTCTTTTCTTTTATTTTATTTACTTTATCTTGGTTTTATTAATCTATTTTTTATCTATTTTATCTGTAATATTACCGTTATTTTTTATTTTATTTTTATTTTATTTTATTTTATTTTGATAATTTTATTTGATGATAAAGTATCCTTTATTCTCGATAAGGAAAACGTAAATTAATTATTATTAACTTCAATTTTTTATAAATAAGTAAATAAATAAATAATAAGATTGAAAATAAAGAATATAATTTTGAGATATTTTATATAAACTCAATTTTTTAAATTATTTTTAGGTTTGTATTGACTTTAGCAAAGTAGTATCGTTGACTCTAAAATTTAATACATTTATTCTGATTACTGGATTTAAAATTTAGATCAATTGAAAAAATAAAACTCATTTCTTTTTTTTTATATACGATACATTGCTAAAAATTGCCAAATGATAAGTATTAGTCAAATAATGCAAATAATGAGAATAAGTTTAAAGCAATATAAGTGAGTCTTTTTGTATAAAATTATTATGAAAAATAAAATGCATAAAATACATTATGAAAGATAAATTGAGTGAAAATAAATAATTAAAAAATAATAAAGATTAAAATATTGACATTACATTGACATTACATTTAAAAGTTTAAATTGTGACAAAAGAAGGTGATATAGAATAAAGAAGACAAAAATATAAGATTATAGTAATATTTACTTTTTTTTATTTCCACTTAATATTATTACGAGTTACCTATGTATTTACATAAACATACACGTGTGAGTACAATTTACATGTAATTTACAAAATTCATCGCTGTCTTAATTCGTTATTTCAAATTTAAATTATTTTCACCCCTCTCTTTAAATCTGCATTAATGACAAATCTTAATTTCCAATTGTTCTCACTAATTTAAAGAATTTCAACTATTTTTTTGGTGAAGTTCCATTTTCTAATTTATTAGCGCGACGATTTTTCACTAATTCAGATTTAAAGAATTAATCATGCTCACTAAAATAATATATATACATTTCGCTGCAAGTTCTGTAAATAATGTAATAACTGTACATAATTTAATCGCAATAAATTTGATTTTTAAGTGAAGATAAATTAGAAAGACACAAAAACTAAACGGAAGAATTTTTTAATTTAAAAAAAAAACTGAAGCATTGTTCCGGTTGGATTTTAAATCTTTTTTATACACTTTTTATTTGCGCATCGAAGTGAAGATTACTATAATATATACAATCTGCTTTCATCATTTTTAAAATATATAAATTAAATTTAAACGCATTCGTATAAGGACCGCCAGCAGTCTTTAAAAATCTCCTAAATTTTTGAAATATCGAGATACTTCAATCTTCAGTCTGTTACTCGAAAGTAACCATATTGCACCTTTAAAAATATCTGACTATTTTAAAATTTCTTTTTTAAAACCATATCTGGATTTTTGTAACATTAATTGTGTTACAGTTTTCTCTCAATAAATGAACAACTCATTTCTCCAAATTGAAAGTAGTAAGAAAAGTCCAATAGTTTTAATTTGTTTAAATTTCTACTTATTTTTCATATTCTTATTAAAACTTTCTAAAAAAAGTTTCTTTTAGAAAGAAACTTTAAGAATTCAGTGTTAAAAGTGAAAAATAAGTATCTACAATTTTTAAAAAAAGTTTCTTTTAGAAAAAAACTTTATAAAGTTAGTGTTAAGATTACAAATTACTAAATCAATAGATTTAACTGAACAAGATGCTGATTATGTTCAATTAATGGACATTTTTGCTTCCTCGTAGTAAAATGTTTTTCTAGAAGATACAAATTTTTACTGACTCACATTTAGAGACTAAAAAGTTAAGAAAATAAAGATCAGAATAATGCAATAGATTCTCGGTATGCACACTGAGGAAAAAGTATAAAAAATAGTTCAAAAAGTTCTACAAGTCGCAATTATTAATCGATTTTATTTTATATTTTTTCACATTGAAGCTTAATAAATTACAATTAACTTTGTCGAGCTATATTTTGCAAAAAAAAATTTTTAATTGTTAATTTAGTTGAAAGTTGATAAAAAAGTGTAATTCTAAATATTTATAGTATTAGATTTGCAAAATATATTGCTACTAATTGAAAATAATATAGCCTTGTGTATTTTGTTCCCACGATGATAATTTGAAACATTTTGTTGTGATTCAAAATGGCGGATCCAAAGTGGCGGACGTGAAAATCAAAAACGAGTTATTTACAAGAAAATCATTATTCGGGGGTTTTTTGGGTCGCTGATTATGAATCTGATAAAAATTTTATAAATTCAAAATGGCGGATCCAAAATGGCGACCGTGAAAATAAAAAATTACAGTTCTTCTCACGAAAGTCATTACTCGGGTTTTTTTTTGATTGATGATTACGAATCTGATAACAGTTATTAAAAATTCAAAATGTCGGATCAAAATGGCAGCCGTGAAAATCAAAAAGTACAGTTATTCTTACGAAAATCAATACTGAAGTTTTTTTTGGGTCGCTAATTACGAATCCAGGATTTTTAATTTTCAAATGCTAGATTCAGCGGAATGGATTAACACTCTAAATATTTTCGTCAAATTATGGTTTGTTTTTATCGATAACATAATAATTTGCTAATAATGTCTGTTCCTTTCATCAATTCATTGAGGGGAAGATCGAAAATTGTCCCTTGTTTTATAGATATTGAAGCGCAAGAGCTTATTGAAAACAATGATTTGTAAACACAGTACCGATAAACACAAACCGTAATTTGACGAAAATATTTAGAGTGATAATATAATGCGTTGAATCTAGCATTTGAAAATTAAAAATCCTGGATTCGTAATTAACAACCCAAGAAAAACTTCAATATTAATTTGGTAAGAATAACTGTACTTTTTGATTTTCAAGGCCGCCATTTTCGATCCGACATTTTGAATTTTTAATAACTATTATCAGATTCGTAATCAGCAATGCAAAAAAACCCCCGAGTAATGACTTTCGTGAGAGGAACTGTAATTTTTTATTTTCACGGACATTTTGGATCCGCCATTTTGAATTTTAAAAAACTTTTATCAAATTCATAATCAGCTACCCAAAAAACCCCTGAATAATGATTTTCTTGTAAATAACTCTACTTTTTGATTTTCAGTTCCGCAACTTTGGATCCGCCATTTTGAATCACAACAAAATGTTTCAAATTATCATTGTGGGAACAAAATACACAAGTCTATATTATTTTCAATTAATAGCAATATATTTTGCAAATCTAACAATATAAATATTTAGAATTACACTTTTTTATCAACTTTCAACTAAATTAACAATTAAAAAAAACTTTTTTTGCAAAATATAGCTCGACATATTTGTTTGTGATTTATTAAACTTCAATTTAAAAAAAAATAAAATAAAATCGGTTAATAATTGCGACTTGTAGAACTTTTTTTTTTTTTTTTTTTCTTTTTCCTCAGAGTGTGGTATGTTGTGATCAAATACAGGGAGTTTACTGTTTACTTGGCTTTTTATTTTATTTTTTATTTTTTTTTTTACTTTTTTTTATTTTGATATTTAGATTTATTTTTATTTTTCTTTGTATTTTTCTTTTTATTTTTCATTTTATATTTCTTTAAGTTTGTCTTCCTATTTTTTTTCTATTTCTTTAATTTTTTTTTTGTGTTTTTTTTGTATTTTTTTGTATTTTTTTTGTATTTTTTTTGTATTTTTTTGTATTTTTTTGGTATTTTTTTTTGTATTTTTTGTTTTTTTTTGTATTTTTTTTGTATTTTTTTTGTATTTTTTTTGTATTTTTTTTTGTATTTTTTTTGTATTTTTTTTGTATTTTTTTTGTATTTTTTTCGTATTTTTTTGTATTTTTTTTGTATTTTTTTTTTAATTTTTCTTTTTAGTTTTCTTTTTTTCTTATTTTTTTGAAGTATTAAAATACATTGTACGCCTCTTTTTTAATGTTAGCGATCATTAATTGTATAATAATAAAATTGGTTTTTGCCAAAAAATGATATATTCTTTTCTGAATTTGAGTACGTTTTTCTCAAACTTAAAAAATATTAACCAAAAAAAAATAAAAAATAAATAAATAAAAACAAAACAAATAAAAACAAAATAAATAAAAATAAATAACTAAATAAAAATATGAACTTTAACCTTTTTTTGCAACACAGATAATCTAAATATCATCATTTAAATATTGTCATGTGAATATCATCATGTAAATATAATCATGCAAAGAATTTAATTACAACAAATAACACCACGTGTTTTTACAGTTGTTAATCAATGTGTTTCAAGGTTCTTAACCTTATGCAAACATTTATAGAGAGGCTACTGTAACTTCACGGCACAAATTTCAATTTATATTAAAATTTGATTATTGTAATAGAAAATATCTTAATGCGTTTGATCAAGTGTTTTACATATTATTTACATCATTAGTTGACGTATGATTACAATATATGTACACAATTCAAAACAAACATGGCAACGGTTTTTCCTTTTTCTAAAATTCCGTAAAAGAATTTTACATCTTAAAATTTAATATTTCAAATAAAAAATTTAAATAAAAAATAAAAAATCTTTTTAAAATGGTCATCAATTGTAAAATAATCATCCAATTGAACAATGATTGATACTCTAAATCTGAATTAAAAAATGTCCACCAATTTCAATTAATAAAATGTTGTTCACTAATGTTCAGTAAAAATGTTTACTAACAGTTAGTAAAAGTGTCCACTAATCTTTAGTAAAAGTGTCTACTAATCTTTAGTAAAAGTGTATACTAATCTTTAGTAAAAGTGTCTACTAATCTTTAGTAAAAGTGTCTACTAATCTTTAGTAAAAGTGTCCACTAATATTTAGTGTAAATCTTCACTAATGTTTATAGTAAAAATACTTACTAACGTTTAACAAAATTCATTACAAAACTAAATCAACTATTCGATTCACTTCTAACGTTGTTTATCATAATTTAAAAAAATGCAAATTCTTACGCATTCGAATCGGTGGATGAATATTCACTAATTCAGATATATAGAGCACGAATCATTATTTCAATAAATAAAAATCCTAAAACTCTCCACGAAGAAATATAAATATATATTTATAAACCTAAAAAGTAGGTCAAAAATCGAAACATTTCAAGAACTGAAATGTAAAAATAATAATAAAAAAAAACAAATACAATTCATTTAAGAATACTAATTTTCGTTAAAAGTAAATTTAATGAGAAAGCTTTCAACATTTAAAGAAATGTAATAATTTAAAATATGTACATGTTGCCATAGGAGCAAAATGATGCGCCTAATTAATTTTCCACCTTGCGTAAAACCTCTTCAGCTTTAACTCTGAGGATTTCTGCACTTTGTCTTCTGATCTCGTCGTCTGACGAGCCAGAGTCTTCTTCCCTGTCGTGCTTAGAGCTTAAGTTTTGTGGAATACTTTGAATACCGAGATTAAGCGGATGCGAGTGCAATTGAGCACTGAGGTTTCGGGAGTCGATATTATTGTGATTGAGAGAGGCTGGGGGATTGAGACCCATTACTGGAAGCACTGAACTCAAGGTGCTAAAATTTTGATGTAAGGGTAGCCCGATATACTGCGAGAGTAAAGCGTGAAGGGGTGGCAACTTTGACGTGCTGCTTGGCCACGGTGGTGGGAACATTGTTGGCATGAACCAAGGAAATGCTCCTGTCGGAGGTGCCGCAGGGTTACCGGCAGGAGCAACTTCCGAACACCACGTACCTGCAACAAAAAGAACAAAATAGATTAATTAAAAGGAACAGTACTTTCAAATTTTTTCTCATTATACCCTCCCTTCATTTCCAACATTTGTACAAGCTTTCTATATTATATTACAGCCAACTCTATGAATAGTGCCACTAAAACTCTACGAATAGTGCCAACTTTTTTTTATTATATTACAGTCGACTCTATGAATAGTGCCACTAAAACTCTTCGGATAGTGCCAACTTTTTTTATTATATTACAGTCGACTCTATGAATAGTGCCACTAAAACTCTTCGAATAGTGACAACCTTTTTCTATTATATTTTTTATTTTTCTTTTATTATATTATGTTATATCACAGTTAACTCTAGGAATAGTGCCGATTCTTTTTTGTTATATTATGTTATATTATAGTCAACTCTATGAATAGTGCCACTAAAACTCTTCGAATAGTGCCAACTTTTTTTTATTATATCACAGTCGACTCTATGAATAGTGCCATTAAAACTCTGCGAATAGTACACTGAAAAAAATATCTGGTTAAGTTAACCAGAAAGGAATGTTAAATATGCCCTTACTATTTTTTCTGGTTAAATTAACTAGAATTTTAGTTCACTTAAGAAAAATTCTAGTTAACTTAACAAAAATTCTTTCTTTTGTTATATTATATTATATTATACTACAGTCGACTCTATGAATAGTGCCAATTCTTTTTTCTTATGTTCTTTTTTATTTTATGTTATATTATAATTAACTCTGTGAATAGTGCCGATTTTTCTTTTATTGCATTATGTTATATTACAGTTTACTCTACGAATAGTGCCGATTCCTTTTTGTTATATTATGTTATATTACAGTTAACTCTACGAATAGTGCCGATTCTTTTTTATTATATAATGTTATATTACAGTCAACTCTATGAATAGTGCCTCTAAAACTATGCGAATAGTGCCGATTCTTTTTTGTTATATAATGTTATATTACAGTCAACTCTATGAATAGTGCCTCTAAAACTATACGAATAGTGACGATTCTTTTTTGTTATATAATGTTATATTACAGTCAACTCTATGAATAGTGCCTCTAAAACTATACGAATAGTGATGATTTTTTTTGTTATATTACATTACAGTCAAATTTATGAATAGTGCCATTAAAACTCTACAAATAGTGCCGATTTTTTTTGTTCTCACTCGAACGTCCTTTGTTTCCTTTGTGCAAATCTACGGCACTATTCGTAGAGTTGACTGTATATTGTATTTATACATGTTTTCTACTTCAAACTTTGCAACTAAATGTATATGACACGGATCAATTTTATTTTGGTTTTCAATTTATTTTTGTTTCATTAAATGTTTAGTAATTAATTTTACTTGCGCTTTTTCTAATTATATAAGTATATTATCATAAGGGGCTCTACTTAAATTACGTAAAGTTTCATGGGGGAGGGGGGGTCAAACTATTTGTTACATTTAGTAGAAAAATGGCGCTAATGTATTAAATATTTTGTTACATGGGGAAGGGGTGTCTAACATTTCTAAAAAAAGCGTTACGTAATTTAAGTAAGGCCCCTACTAAGTACATTATCATAATAAGTATATTATCATAAGTATACCGTCTGAAAAAGGTACCTTGGAAGCTTTTGAATATAGGTTATGTTTGATGGTATAGTTTTAGCTTCATAAAAGTTCCATTTTTAATTATTTGCAAGTTATTTATTAGTTATTTATTATTTGCAGTTTTTCGTGAATGTTACATACGCTATTAAGAAGTGTCTTTGTCTACAAATAAAAGGGAAGCATTAATTAAGTTAAAACTGCCAGCAAACATAACCTATATTCAAAATCGTCTATAGGGTCCCTTTTTTCAAATCGCCTCACATATTATACTTGATTTAATTTGTTGCATGTAATTTAAACTGTTTGATTCAAGATGCAAAGGATTTAATTAAATTTATGCAATTTACACTGAGAATAAACGATTTGTTTGATTCAAACATAATATATGCTTAATTTAAACTTATTTTCACTTTATTATACAAACGAAAATATTTAAGTTTAATTTTTATACATAATTTTCATTTGTTTGACTTGTTATATTCAATTTAAAAATATATTGTGTTTGTGACAAACTTATTTTTCTAGTTTTAAACGTATTTTATGTTTGAATCAAGCATATGTGACGCGCTCCAAAGAAAGGGACCTTGGAAGGAAAAATTTGTAGGTTATGTTTAATGATAGTTTTAACTTGATTAAAGTTTCGTTTTTAATTATTTGCTGTCGAAAACAGTTTTTCTTGATATACACACAAAGTATTTATAAAAAAACTTCTTTCGAAAGAAATAAATACAAAAGAAAGAAAGAACGAAAAATTTTAAATGAAGAATGCGTAAAAAGTAAATAATAAATTTTAAGTAAATGAAATGTAAATTTTTAAATAAAAGTTAAATAACGAAATTGTTTATTATGCCTTACAAAACTAATCTAAATTAGTTTCGTATTTAATGTATGAAATTTGGTTAAGTTTTAACTAGTTTTGCATTTATTTTATTAAGTTGTTGCCAAAATCATCTAAAACTCGTTTAACTAAAATTCAACTAGTTATCTCGCTTTGTTTGTTCATTTTCTGCAATAAATACAGCAAAACTTTATTGAAAATTAACTCTGAATTTTGAATCCCTTTGTTAAAACTGCAATAACAAATATTTTCGTTTTCGTTATCTTATTTGATAAATATAAATAATAATAAAAATAAAACAATAAAACAATAAATATTATATATAAAATATAAATTAAATAAAAATTTGATATAATATAATTTTTTCGTATATTTCTATATTAATTAATTATCTTACTCTCGTATATTCCAATAATTATTCACTATTTCACTCCCTATTTTCCAATATTTATTAATTGTCTTACTTCCGTATATTCAATATTTATTAATTATTTTACTCCCGTATATTTCAATATTTATTATTAATTGTTCCATTCTCACGTATTCCAATATTTATTAATTGTTTTGTATTCCAATAATTATCATCTTTCCTATCCCAATAATAACAAACAATTCTTTCCTGTCTCGCATATTTACAACTTAAATCACCAATTCCCTTATTTACAATCCTCTTCTCTTTATTAACTCATTTACAAACAATTGTCTTTATATCCCTTTTATAAATTGCCATCATTACTTTACTTCATTAATAAATCATTATCAAAACAAGGATAAAACTCCCAACACACGCTTTACTTAAATTAGAAATAATAAATTCCCATGAATTCTTTAATTACACACCAACTTATAATGCCTAATTACAATTGAAGCCAATTCCCACTAATTTTTATCAGATTGATGTTTTCGATAAGCGCACAGCAACAAAAAAAAAAAGAAAAAAACATTGCTTCTTCCTTATTTTAATTCGTTGACACTAATCTGAATTTTGGCATCAAAGAAACGTGTATAATAAATAATACATAATTGGGACGTGGCAAAGGTGTGATAATTTTTTCTCCATCACCTCACGCGTTAAGAACATTAATGAAAAATGTATTTGAGCTGCTTCCCTCATTGGTTATATACAATATCGTAGATCAGATTCTCAGAGCGATGTTTGCAGCGACAGTGAAATTAGACATAATTGTCGCAGATTGCATCTACCCTTCGTAACTGTTCCTGTGGACGTACAAACGCCACAGGGCAAATGCGTGTCCCTACACTTTAGCTTGTGTCGCATTCAATGATATGGACTTGCTACTAATTGTTGCAGGATCGTTAATTACTCACCACCTTGTTCCACGTGCATGAAGTTGCTGTCTCTGCCAAGTGCTTTTTCTCTTTTGCGCCATTTCGCTCGTCTATTTTGAAACCAGACCTGCAACCACACAAAATTACCTTTCATTAGCAACGGACAAAAATCATTCCAAACAATTGTGCACATAAACACACGTGCGAGAAATTGCAAAACATACGCAGAATGTCCAGCAATACAAATCGCAATATTATAAAAAAAAACTTTTAGTTGAATTTACTATGCCTAGTTGGTTAGCTTTACTAGTTTTTTTAGTTAACTTTACTACATTTGGTTGCATTTACTATACGTAGTTGATTAACTGTACTATATCTTTTGGTTAACTTTACTATCTTTTGGTTAACTTTACTACCTTCTAGTTAGTTTTACTACTTTTTGATTGAATTTACTACGTAATTGATAACTTTACTACCATTTGGTTAATTTTACTACGTAGTTTGTTAGTTGTACTAGTTTTTCGTTTAGCTTTACTACCTTTTGGTTGAATTTACTACATATTTGATTATCTTTACTATCTTTTGGTTGAATTTACTACGTAGTTTCTCAGCATTACTACCTTTCGGTTAAATTTACTAACTTTTGTTTAACTTTACTACCTTTTGGTTGCATTTATTACGCAGTTGGTTAGCTTTACTAGTTCTTTTGTTAAACTTTCTAATAATTTGGTTAACTTTACCATCTTTTTAGTTGAATTTACTACGTCTTTGCAGTTAACTTTACTATTAGTTGGTTAGCTTTACTATTAGTTGGTTAGATTTACTATTAGTTGGTTAGATTTCCTATTAGTTGGTTAGATTTACTATTAGTTGGTTAGCTTTACTAGTCTTTTGGTTGAATTTACTATTAGTTTCCTTTACTAGTTTTTAGTCACTTCCAATTTTTAATACATAGAATAAAAAAACAATATTTAATACAAAAAGACCCAATGTTCTTAAATACTGTAAGTTGTAATAATAAATGAAAGTGCAACAAAAATAACCTTAATTATTAACCAATTAATACATTATTCACATGTGTATATAATAACATAATGTATCTGTATCATAATGTATCTGTACATATCATGTACACTGAGAGAAACTTTTGTTTGATTTAAATATAAAAATTTGTTT
The DNA here is from genome assembly GCA_011057455.1 of Ganaspis sp. Gsp50. Taxonomy (NCBI): domain Eukaryota; kingdom Metazoa; phylum Arthropoda; class Insecta; order Hymenoptera; family Figitidae; genus Ganaspis; species Ganaspis sp. Gsp50. The sequence goes on along the minus strand of WNHD01004267.1, from coordinate 19,344 downwards.
AAAATATAAAAATTTGTTTAATTCAAACATAAATGAATCAAACAAAGAATTTATTTGATTTAAATAAAATTTTGTTTGATTCAAATAAATTTTGTTGGATCAAAACAAATTTATATTCAATTTTTAACAAATATATATTGAAATTAAATATATTTTCACTTTATTATACAGTCGAACATAGAATAAGTTTGGTCTTTTTCTTTGTTTTAAATATAAAAGTCAATTCAAACAAAATTTGTTTAATTCAAACAAAATTTGTTTAATTCAAACAAAATTTTATTTAATTCAAATAAAATTTTATTTAATTCAAATAAAATAAAATTTATTTGATTCAAACAAATTATTTAATTTACCACGTTAATTTTGAATCAACTTGAATAGTATTATCAAATACATTTTATTTGAATTAAATAAAATTTTGTTTGAACAAAACAAATTTTGTTTGAATTAAAAAAATTTATATTTAAAACAAAGAAAAAGACCAAACTTATTGTATGTTCGACTGTATAATAAAGTAAAAATACATTTAATTTGAATATATATTTGTTTAGATTGAATATAAATTTGTTTTGATCCAACAAAATTTATTTGAAAAAAAAATGAAAATGAAAAAAAACAAAATTTTATTTAAATCAAACAAATTCATTGTTTGATTCATTTATGTTTGAATTAAACAAATTTTTATATTCAAATCAAACAAAAGTTTATCTCAGTGTATCTATTAATGTATAGATGTTATATTATGTTATATATTAGATAATAAATTACAATAATTTTTTATACCACGATTTGTAATTAATGAAGTTAACGAGATAAATTTTCCGAGATAAATTCTCTACAATCATTTTTGAAAAAAATAGTATAATTCCCGTGTGGGCAATTTTTCGCAATTTTCTTCCACTTTTTGTATAATTTTGCAATTATTTTTGCTTTTTCTGTGGAGAATAGAGGAGATTGTGAACCTGTAGGCACACGTAAGCGAAATCAAGGATAATGTTCGGGAAAGAGTAGCCACCCCCTCCTCTCGAGCGCTTCTATCAGAGCACCTAACAAAAGCTTGCTCTCGAGGCTGATTAAGCTAATTGTTAACAATTATCCTGATTTCCTCCGGAGCCTGAGTGGCAGCAACCCCTGTGCAGCTTCCCCTGAACAACTCTCTGGCCCCGTTAGTATAAATGCTTTCGCTTTCCACCCGAGTTGGTCTCGTTTTCGGCGCAATAGTCCCCACGTTTTAACATCCAATCCATTGTCCAAGGAATCCATTGGCTTTCATTTGAACCACATTCACGAAACTAGAGGGTGACACCAAGTCTAAAGAAAGAACATTTAAAAAGATTCAAATCACCACGAAGCAAATCTGGACAAGAGGAAATGTACTTTACTTCTGATTAGGTCATAAGATTGAGAAAATGAAATTTTGCTTGCAACTTGATCAAAAGATGTTTAAGACTCGCTTAAGGGTACTAAGAATTGTCTGAGAGTGTTCAAGACTCGTTTAAGGATATTTAAGGCTCGTCTAAGACTATTCAAGACTCGTTTAAGGCTATTCAAGACTCGTTTAAAGCTACTCAAGACTCGTCTAAAGCTATTCAAGACTCGTTTAAAGCTACTCAAGACTCGTCTAAAGCTATTTAAGACTCGTTTAAGGCTTCTCAAGACTCGTCTAAGGTTTCTCAAGACTCGACTCAGGATATTCAAGACTCGTTTAAGGCTACCCAAGACTCGTTTAAGGCTACCCAAGATTCGTTTAAGGCTCTCCAGAGTTCAAAATTCACGGAAACTTTATCAAGACTCGTCTCAAGTTGTCAAAACTCAAGACTTAACACTAAAGACCGTAGAACCTATTGAAAACTCGCTCAAAGCTTATTGAAAATTTGATTAAATGAATTTCGAACGACTCTTGGGACGCCATTAAAAATATTTCAAAGACCTTCAAGACTTCTTGTGCTTCCTCAGGTCTCGTTTTAGGCTCAAGATTCATTCAAACATCTCTCAAAACTCGCCTAAAGTTCTTTCAAAACTTGCCTAACAATTTACAAAAATGTACAAAAAAATCTACTGGTAGAAAAATGTACAGGTTACAAAATTTAGAAATCATTTTTCAACATTTTTTCAAACGTAGTGAATGATTTTCGAAACTTTCAGCCGTTTTAAGAGAAGCTTAAATTTTTTTGAAGACTCGCTTAAAATGTTTAGAAGACTCGCTTAATGCTCTTTTAGGACTCACGTAGAGTTTGTCCAAGCTTTTTCAAAACCCGAAGCAACTCGATCTCTCAATGTTCATGTCTTTAATCCTTAAACGAGACCTGAACAAATCTTGAGCGATCCCTGAACGAGTTTTGAGCGAAAACAGAGGCCAGTGTTAATAAAATTGCACTCTGCTTGTTTGTAAAGAAAAATGGGCATTTAAATTACATTTTACGAATAATCCACAAATAATGAATAATAATAATAATAATACGAATAATAAACCATTTTTACAAATTTTCAACAGCGATAAAATCGTCAGATATTTTCTAATTGGGAAGAATAATTTAAAGTAGTTTAAATTAATTTAAAGTTAGTTTTAATTTAAATTTAAAGTCTATTTTAAATTAAAGTTAATTTAAATTTAAATTTAAAGTCTATTTTAAATTAAAGTTAATTTTAATTTAAATTTAAAGACTATTTTAAATTAAAGTTAATTTTAATTTAAATTTAAAGCCTATTTTAAATTGAAGTTAATTTTAATTTAAATTTAAAGTGTATTTTAAATAAAAATTAATTTTAATTGAAAGTTTTTAAAAAGTTTGATTTAAAGTCTATTTTAAATAAAAATTAATTTTAATTGAAAGTTTAAAATATAATTCTCATATAGAACTGAAAATTAGAAATATTCAAAACTCATGTAGCTAATGATTCAAAGACGTAAATTTGATGGTAAAAGGAAATAAATTGGGAGTGCAGAAAGCACAAAACGAAACTAGAATTCCTATTGGCTCAAGGCACCGGAGAGATTTAATTGCTTAATTGCTTTTAATTATTATTTAATCGTTTCTGAATACTCTCGAGGATGTCGTAAATCACCCTCATGATTTTAACGAGTTGCATTAGAGTTTCAATCAGACAGTACCAGCTTCTGTCTTCATTACAGAAAGCACCTTAACGTGGAATTAAATTCCATAATTTACTTTAGAAAGTGCTCTATTATTACACTCGTGTGTATCTTACAATTGTTACTCATCGTCTCTTCTACCTTTCTTCACAACTTTGACGTATTCAATAAAAATAAAAAAACAAGACTAACTTAAGAAAAAACAGTGAAACAAAAAAACAAGAAATACTAAAAAAAAAGAAGGAATAAAGTAAAATAGAGGGCGCCCAAAATAGAAAAAGTAAAAAAGAAAAAAAAGAAAAAGTATAAAAGAGAAGAAAAGAAAAAGTAAAAAAGAGAAAAAAAGAAAAAGTAAAAAAGAGAAAAAAGAAAAAGTCAAAAAGAAAAAACAGAAAAAGTATAAAAAAGAACAAAAGAAAAAGTCAAAAAAGAAAAAGTATAAAAGAGAATAAAGAAAAAATAAAAGAGAAAAACGAGAAAAAATAAAAGCATACAAACAAGAACAAGAAAAACAATGCTTTCCTATGAGGAAGCAAAAAGAACAAGTGAAGTACATTTCAATAATAATTGAAGACACATTCGTACACGTTAAATATCACTAGATCCTTACACAAGAAAAACTGCATAAACACAAAAGATATGACGATGAAAAGCGAGGATAAAGAAAAGGTGAAAAAAAGAGACGATACACGTGAAGATAGAAAATACAAAAGAGTGTCGCGAGTAACGAAAGGGTGCTACGGGGATTTCCGAAACTTGAAAAAGGAAAGAGTGAAATAGCTTTAGGTGGGGGGGGAGGGGGAAGAGTCGTCCCGGAAAGCCGTCCATTAATACCTCGTGCACACAAGGGAGTGCGATCGATCGCCGTCCGTTAATGTCGAAAAATGGCGTAATTTCGCATCTGAAATTGGTAGGCAGGATTTCCTAGATTGAAATAAAGTGGCCGTGGCACCACTGCGCCTGGCGGATCATTTAGCGGTTTTGTCGAGCGACGGCCAATTGCCGGCATTGTCGCTTGGCTGTACCACAATGGGCCAATCGGAATGCTCTGTCTCTTTTCAACCACTGCTCACCCCTCGGGCACCCTTCTGGTCCCATGGTGCTTCGTATAGGTTGTTTCCCGCTTCATCCCTCGCCTCATCCACAACACACTGCCATCCCATGCCGCTTACCACCTCACGCAAGGGTGTCAGATAGTTAAGCTAATCGAGTAACCAATTTTCCAACGATAGAAAAGTCATTCCCCCTCTCTCTCATAACACCACCTTTTAACGTTTATATTATTCAATTATCACTTTTTTTCTCATTTATTATCATCTTTATTATTATTCTCGTCTTCTTACATTTCAGATTCTCATTCTCTCAGATTCTCTTTTACTCTTTTTCTCTTTTTCTCAAATTCTCTTTTTCTTAGATTCTCTTTTTCTATTTTTCTCTTTTTCTCAAATTCTCTTTTTCTATTTTTCTCAGATTTTCTTTCACTCAGATTGCTGCAGGTATTGAAATATTGTTCATTAACGCACATGGAATATGGAATCACTTTTAGACTGTTTAGGAATCATTGCCAGAATGTTCGGGAATCCTTTTTAGACCGTTAAGTAATCTTTGCTAGACCGATTGGAAATAATTGCCAAATCGGTCAGAAATCTTTTCTAGTCAGTTTAGTAATAATTCTGTTAAAAATTAAAATATTCCTAATATTTAAATTATGCGCGCAATATTAATAGAGGGAGCCACTGAGGGCACTAATGCGTTATAAACCGGAAACAGATTAGATTTTTAATGAACACGGAGCGTACTAGATCGAGGCAGCTAGCTGCGTGTGTATTTTTTCTTAATTTTAACTGAAAATATGTATATAAATCATTCTAAAAAAGGTGTTTTATTGTTAAAACCACAACAATTCCTATTTCGTTAAGTGATTATTCGTACACCGTTGAGTGATTATTCGTACACCGTTAAGTAATTATTTGTATATACCGTAAAGTAATAATTTGTATCCCAATAAGTAATCATTCGTATATCGTAAAGTAATCATTCGTATACCGTAAATTAATCATTTGTATACCATAATCATTTGTATACAGTTAAGTAATTATTCTTATACCGTAAAATAATCATTTGTATACAGTTTAGTAATTATTCTTATGCCGTATAGTAATCATTTGTATTCCGCTAAGTAAACATTCCTATGCCTTTGAGTAATCATTACTATACCGTCAAGTAATAATTCCAATACCGATAGTAAGCATTGCGAGACTAATGGGAATGAATAATTCTTTAAAAGAATCAGTCAAAAAGCTTACAAGACAGTACTAATTTCTCCCATTCGATGTTTTCTTGCAATAGCAACAAAAAGGACGTAAAACAACAGAAAAAGAAATGTAACGAAAGAAGAGAAGGAATAAAATAGTAAATAGAATAAAAAAAATGGAACGAAATAAAAAATAGAGGAAAAGAACAAAAAGGATAAATTAACAAATAATAAATAATAATAATACTTAATAATAATAATACTTAATAATAATAATAATAATAATAATAATAATAAAAAAAACAAAAAACATGATTTTTTTAAAAAAAAATGGGCTCAAAAAAATTTGAATGAGAATTTCTAAAAATCCATGCACAAATATTTTGATATTCACGAGTATAAAAACTCCACCAAATTTTATTAAAATCGGTCAAAGCGTTCTCGAGATATCCTGACGACAAAAATATCGTAAAATGGATTTTCAATCAATCGATTCGTCTCGATGCAAGGAATGCAAATTTCTCAGTACTTACTTTAAATTTCTAATAATTATAAATTAAAATTCTAATCCCTACATGCAAATCTTGATATTCACGAGTGTAAAAAGTACACCAAATTTTATTGAAATCGGTCAAAGCGTTCTCAAAATGTCCTGGGACAAAAAAGGGTGACATGCACACACACACGCATACATTCACACACACACACACACACACATACCTACATACATACATACATACCTACATACATACACACATACATACATACCTACATACCTACATACATACCTACATACCTACATAAATACCTACTTACCTACCTACATACCTACATACCTACCTGCATACCTACATACCTACATATATACCTACATACCTACATACCTACCTACATACCTACATACCTACATACATACATACCTACATACATACATACATACATACATACCTACATACATACCTACAAACCTACCTGCATACTTACATACCTACATATATACCTACATACCTACTTACATACCTACATACCTACATACCTACATACCTACATACATACCTACTTACCTACCTACATACATACATACATACATACATACATACATACATACATACATATACATAGAATTTAAGCTTTTTAGATGAAAGTAAGTCGATTTAGACTATTTTTGGAAAATCGAAAATCTTCACGACTACAATGCTTCCTTTGAGGAAGCAATAATACTTAATAATAATAATAATAATACTTAATAATAATAATAATAATAATAATAATAATACTTAATAATTAATAATCAGCGAAATTGCACCGAAAGAATAAACAAGCGCAAAACGGAGTAAATTTGACAAAACATTGTCCCTCCTTTGTTCGTTTTGAAAATGCCGAGCTTAAAAAGGGGAAAGAGTGGATTTGAGAATAATGGTGCGTAATTAGTCGAGTGGCTGGCCAGATTGAGTAATACGAATAAGCACTACCACCGAGAAGGACCTTGCGTCATCAGCAGCAAGTGCTTCAAGAACACGAGGACTAAAAACCAGAAATTAAAAAAGCGAAAGAAATTCTTTCTTTCTTTCTTTCATGTTTTTTTGGATATACCTAATCCCAAAAGTGGATTATCGTTTTTAACAAGAATTGCATTAGCATTTTACCTGAACTCTTGCTTCGGAGAGGTCTAGCCTCATGGCAAGTTCTTCCCTTGTGAAAACATCAGGATACTGCGTTTTTTCAAAAGCTCGTTCCAGCTGATGAAGCTGATAAGTGGTAAAAGTAGTTCGTGACCGGCGAACTTTTCTCGGCCTATCGGATTCCAAATCCAATGAGTCGTTTAAGGAATCTGTTATCTGGTGATCACTTAAATGACCAAGTTCCGTTTCCCCAGAATCTCCAACTGCGTCTGATGAGCTTGCTCGATCTGCAAAAAAAACATCGTTTCGTGTAATAATTTGATTCTGATAATTAGTCGAGTAAATTGCAAAGAAAAAGGGAAAAAATTGTAATATAGTAATTTTCCAAGCTTCTTTTTCCTTTTTGGTTAACTTTACAACCTTTTAGTTAGTTTTACTACCTTTTGGTTAAATTTACTAGGAAATTGATAGCTTTACTACCATTTAATTAGTTTTACTACGTAGTTTGTTAGTTGCGTTAGTTTTTTCGTTTAGCTTTACCACCTTCTGGTTGAATCTACTACACATTTGATTATCTTTATTATCTGAAAATGCAAAACAGAAGCGAAAAAAATTGTAATATAATAGTTTTCCAAGCATTTTTTACCTTTTAGAAAAAAAAAGCTTTTCGATTGACAAACCTTCAAATCCTCTTTTTGCGTAAGAAACTTATTTTCAAATGAAAAGCACATTTTCAAATGAAGAGCACATTTTCAAATGAAAAGCACATTTTTAAATGAAAAGCACATTTTCAAATGAAAAGCACATTTTTAAATGAAATGCACAATTTTAAAAACCCATTTCCAAACAAAAAAATCTGTTTCCAAATAAAAAGAACCTGCGTTCAAATGAGAAATCATTGTGCAAATAAAAAACCAGTTTTCAAAGGAGAATTATGCTTTTAAATGAAAAGCCTTCTTACAAATAAAAAACCTTTTCGAAAATCCTTTTTGCGTGAGTAGACTTTGTGTCAGCGATTCTAAAAATAGTTAACGCTTGAGCTCAATTAATAAAACAAATTGAGAGAACACATTTTCTTCTCGACTTGTGATAGAAAAAAAAATTCACAGGATTAAAATGCCTGAATAAAAAAAGGAAAGGAGAAAGAGTGAAATAAGCGTTGAATGAAGTCGATTACTCGAATCCTATAGAGATCCTTAAGAGAACTGAAGATCCTTGAGAGTAACCCAGTTTCTAAACGAACCTTCTTCGCCACTTTAAAAGCAAATAAACGAGGTATTAACGCGCAAACATAGCTTGGACAGATTCACGCTAAGTGTACTTGAATACAACGTTTCAACGATACGTGCTCTGGGCAATTTTAAATATTTTTTTTAAGCCGCGACGCATCTCCCAATACTCGTCGATTCCATGCCCATCGATGACGTCTGATCGACGGATTGACGACTTTTTAAGCCTCTGACATTTTATAGCCCCAACCTCTGTAAATAATTCTCGAAATGTACACTTTTTTTTACTTGTTATTTTCCTATTTTTCGACATTCAGTGTCGAACGATTAAAAAGTACATTTGTCGATGTTTCAATTCCGGTATTTTGTTAGCGGACTAAAAAATATAGATTCTCATGGGTATAGCAGAGGAATATTTCACATTTCTGGTGCGAATCATTTTATCCTGTTCTTTCGACTGTTTCCGACTCCTACTCCTGCCCCCCTACAACTCCTTCAACAACCCTTCTGCCGCCTGGACTAGACTCTCTTTTTACCCCTCAACTCGTGTACCCTCTCAATCCTTTATCGAGGAAGAGTCGATTAAAGCAAACTACACGTGTATTGTACTTTTCTTTCCTTTGTTTTTTTCTCTGTTGACAGATAATGTGAGTGATTGCGAAATGAAATACCATTTTTAATTATTTTTTTTCTTCGTTCAAGACTTCAAGTTATCAATTTTCAATTGACGATGCAACTTTATTGATAAGTCATTTTGTCGTCTATTTCGTATTGAGTAATTCATCATCAATTTCGAATTGATAATATGCATCAATTTCGAATTGATAATATGCATCAATTTCGAATTGATAATATTCATCAATTCCCAATTGATAATATTCATCAATTTCCAATTGAGGATGTCATTTAATTATCAATTTCGAATTCAGGATATAAGTAACGTTATCGTCAATTTTGAATTGAGGATAAGTGATTTCATCATCAATTTCGAATTCATGTAATTTTATCATCAATATCGAATTTTATTAATGGTAAGTAATTCGAATTGATGATAATAAATTTTTTTCATCCACTTCATCATTTTTTTCATCATTTCTTTTTTGAGGAGAAAATCTGTTTTGCATTACAATTATTACATATGCGACGTCTTGAAAAGGTTCAGAATAGATTTTTGCGGTTTATGGCTCGACAGAATGGTCTCTCTGTTGACAGGCGGTTTTTCAACATACACCAATTTGTATTGGTTTGTTTTTGTACAATGTCATTAACGGTTTTAAAGATTGTCCTAAATTTTTAGCTTTATTGCCTTTTTATGCACCTTCAAGAGGGACCAGAAGCTCAATGCTTTTTATGTTTCTTTTTGTAGGACTAATTTTAATTATTATAGTATTGTCAGGCGCATTTGTAGACAGGCTACTTAAATCTATAGTTTGCGACAATAGATTTTTATAAACAAAGATTTTGTACAGAAAATACTGTTTAAAATATAAAATAAAATTTAATAACCCCACTATGAACTCGATATAAAAATTCTTTAAAATCTTGGCACTTGTAAAAGACTGAAATAAATAAATTACGAAATTCTGACGATAGAAAAATTTCCGAATGTTGACATAGAAAATAAAAAAGATGTAAAAATTACAAAAATTATAAAAATTATAAAATATATAAAATTATATATTTTAATATTTGAAAACAATTATAAGAACGTATGGCAAACTTACAAAAATCAACAAACAAATAAATTGTTAGTTATTCACTTGCTTTGTAAATTACTTAATAACTTTCATGTTTTACATACTTGACAAAAAGAAATTTAGAAAGAAAAAGAAATTTAGAAAGAAAAAGAAATTTTACTTAAATTGACAAAAAGAAATGTTAAAATATTTAGGAATGAAGGGACTAAAACAAGTGGAATTGCTTTAATTGAAAAGCATACTAATCACTCCTTTGTGAATGAAGCACGATCCTCTGCTATGGTAATGGAAAGTTTTCTTTTCTTTACAGTCATTGAAAAAAAATTCTCTTTCTCCGGGAAAAGAATTAACTGGTAATAAGAAGATCAAAATAAAAGTACTTATGCTCACATAAAAATTCTACTAAAATTGCTCAAAGACTCAATTACCTTGAATAGTATTTATTTACCAAATATTTTTACTTTAAATTGTTTTCAATTAATTAAATTATTGATAATTTATTTACCAAATATTTTTACATTAAATTGTTGGAATTAATTAAATTATTAATCATTTATTTACCAAATATTTTTACTTTAAATTGTTTTCAATTAATTAAATTATTAATAATTTCATTCGCAATTATTTTACAATTACAACTCATTGCAATTATTATTATTATTATTATTACAATTATTCTTGGTTTTATTATTACAAAATTATAATAATAATAATTTTAATAATGTAACTAATATATGGCTATAACAAAATAACTACAATGAATTGAATAATTATAATAAATAATTTATTATTATTATTATTATTATTATTATTATTATTATTATCATTATTATACACTATGAAAGAAAAGTTATAAAAAATTAAATAAACAAAAGATTATTTCGTAAGACAAAATTAAAAAAATTAAAAGCGAGATTATACAGTTTATGATTTTTTTGAAAAAAAGTGTACGGGTCCGTGTATGGTGACTGTGAATACACACCGGTTGGGTGCTTTGTGCAATTTGCAAAAGCCTGAAAAGCTCGTTCCATCTCTTCTTATTGAGACATGCACGCTTAAACTAATTAAACAGATATTTAGAGCCGGTACCATAATAATGCTAATCCCGCTTTCCAACTAGCATCACCATTTTCAAAGGCTTACCTAACACTACTTCCCGATTTGCCCAACTTTCACTCATACAGATGTGCTCAAAATTTCGTTTATTTTAAAATATATAATCCTGTATTGCCATTAAACATATTATAACCCTCCTTCACTGCTCATTTCACTTAAAAACTTATTTGTCGAATATATTTAGACTATCAACGATTATTTTTCATGCACAATAATTTGTGCAATAATTTAATTTGGAAATTGGTTTCCCTTAATTTCATAGTCTCAGAAACAAAAATAGTTTTTATGTCCACCAGACAAAAATACTACACGAAAACTAAACAACTCTCACGTATTTCGGGTCGTTGAATCCAAATCCGTGGTTAGAATTCAAGAGTAACTCTTGTTACATTTTCTTTCTAGCCTAAGTAAAGAACAAATTTAAGTTTAAATTGTTGTAGAGTTTGTAAAAACTATTGTAAAAATGCAAAACTCAGACTAATGTCATATTTGGAGTATTACCTTTAATTTAAGTTCAGAAAACTTGAAAAATATTCAGTAGTTCCCGAGATATGGCTCAAAATGTTCACGCATGTAAATCGGACAAATTGAGCCTTAAAGCCTTACGTCTCAGTTTAGCCGATTTACATGCGCGTACGTTTTGATTTATATCTCGGGAACTACTGCATATTTTTTAAGCTTTCTGGACTTAAATTAAAGGTAATACTCCAAAGATTACATTAGTGCGAGTTTTGCATTTTTACAATAGTTTTTACAAATTCTACAACAATTTAAACTAAAATTTCTTGTTTTTCGTGGCTGAGAAATAATAACTTTTGTGAAAACGCGAAATAACTTTTGAATCCTGACCTCGAATTCGGAATTATTCTAAGGCGACCTGAATAAGTATAAGAAATGACTAGTCTGGTCTATCGGACAAAAAAATTATTTTTGTTTGCGGGTCTTTGTTTTTAATGTACGTACAAATCTATAAATACGATTATGTTATATTAACCAACCGGTAATTTTTTAAATTTTTTGCCTTTTAAAGCCCTGGGCTATAAATTACTAGTTCTAACAATACAATAAGGAAAAAAAATTATAGTAAATATATGTGTCGCGCTCTGAAAGGGACCTTAGAAGCAAACGATTGAAGGTTATGTTCGACGACACTTTTAACGCGATGTTTTGTTATTTCTTTGCAATCAAAAGGAGCTTTTTTCATAAATATTTTGCATCTATACTATCGAAAACCCTTTCCGATTGCAAATCATAGAAAAAGAAGCTTTAATCAAAAACTATCAAAAACTATATTTTAATTTAAAACTATCATCGAACGTAACCTAAAATTTCTTTCTCGTAAGGTCCCCTTTTACACAAAATAAACTTTTACTTTTTGCGTTTAATATTTACGATTGTCTTTTCTGTACATACTTAAAATTGTAACTTACAAGTTACAATAATAGCCCCTAAAAAATAAAATGTTACGTAAAATTAAATGATTAAGTAGTTAAGTTATGATTAAGTAATTAAATTAAGAAATAACAAATGATGAAATTGAAAACTAGCAAATATGAGTTTCAGTTAGGCATATGCATACTGGTGGAAATCTATTGCTCGGGTTAACTTTATGCATGTATAGAAGCGACACATACACATTCGAAGAGCTAATCCAAGCTGAATGGAGAGATTTTAATGTTTTTATGTCGAGGCACAATGGGGTGCACACTCGATGCCAACCTCCCTATTGCTTTTTATTGAGTGTACAAGAAGCCAGGGATGATGCTGCTTGAAATGAAAAATTTATTTACCGTGGAGAATCAATCGCGCATGCGTCACATACGTGAGCACATGCACACTCACACCTGCTTTTGAAATCAACCCTAATTGCTCCATTTCATTTAAGTGCTCAATAAATAAAGCTTATTTATTAAAACTTTATTACATTTCTTGCAAGTCACTTTTTGTATATAATAATCCATAGTTAATCTGAAATTGATGAAGTTTTCCTTGATTGTTTCATTTCTGATTATCAGATGCGATCAACTATTATGTCTATATTTAACACAAGACATGTGTGTAGTAGATATTATGTAGAAATGATTCATTGAATCATAAAATTTCTTTCTTATTCTTCGTATAATTTGTATTTCCTTTTAAATGTTACTTCATATTCTTTCCTTCATTTTTTTTTGGTTCTTCATTTCTTCTCTTTATTTCCAGGAATTACTTTTTCTGTTTCTTTTCTTTATTTTTTTTGGTTTCTTTTCTTTATTCCTTTTGTTTCTTTGCTTTATTTCTTTTTTTTCTTCACTTCATTTATTTTATTTCTTCACTTACTTTCTGATTTGTTCACTTTGTTTCATTTTATTTATTTCTTTACTGTAGATTTCTGAGCATCTTCCAAAAGAGTGCATTTTTATAAGAAGCCTCTCAATGTGTCATTTATACACTAATTTTTTTATTTTGTTTTTTTTTTTAAACAAAAGATTTTTTTTTATTTTAATTTTCTGTTCTGAAATTAATTTTTTGTCTTTTTTTTTAAAGTTAAAGATTAAATTATACTGTTAAAAAAATTTCTTATTTATATTTTTTATTTTTCTTATCGGGCAAAAGAAAATTTTTATTTTTAAATTTAAAAATCTACAATTATATTCTGGTCAATACTAAAACAACTTTTGAAAATTTTTATTTTTGTTAGAAGGTAACAAAAATTTTTTTTATTTTGTTTTTTTTTTCTTATGAGGCAAAAGAAAATTTTTATTTTTGTTGGAAGGTAAAAAACTTTTTTTTTATTTTGTTTTTTTTTCTTATGAGGCAAAAACAATTTATTTTTGTTAGGAAGTAAAAATAATTTTTTTTTTTAAGAGTTTTGAGAAATAAGTCTAGAAAAAATTGCTAAATTCAATTCTTTCATCATTTTTTTTTTCATTAAACATGAAGATTTAAAATATTGTAAGGGTTTATACCTGTTAACTTACCTAAAATAAAAATAAATAAATCATTTCACCCCATGAGGGTCTAAATGATGATCTCTTACAACTGAGGGAGTCTCCTAAATGATGAAAGATTTGAATTTAGCATTTTTTTCTGGACCTGCTTATTTCCTTTTCCAGAAAGAAAAATCTAAAAAAAAAATTTGTTGTTTACCTCCTAACAAAAATTTTCTTTTGCCTCATAAGAAAAATAAAAAAAAATGAAAGAAAAGAAATTTTTTTCAAACAGTATAATTTAATCTTTAACTTTCAAAAAAAAAAATTTAAATTAAATTTAACTTCAAAACAGAAAATTAAAATAAAAAAGAAATTTTTTGTTAAAAAAAAAAATTAAAAAGAATGTGTATGTATAAATGATACCGACTCCTTTAATTTTTTTATCATTTTCCTTTTATTTTCTTCGGATACGGTTTTCTTCATTCAGTTATATATGTACTTTTATTTTCTTATTTAATCTTCTTTCTTGATTTACTTTCCTATTTTACCTTCTTCATTTCTTCTATTTATGCATTTCCTTTTCCTTACTTTGGTTTCTTCTTTTGTGCCACTCTTTTTTTTCTCCTTTTTTCAATATTTTTTTTCAATATTTTTTTCCATTATTTTTTTCCATGTTTTATTTTATTATTTTCTGTTATGATTGTTGAAAAATACTTACCATCTATGAAGACAGAAACAGGAAGGGAAATTCCATCTAAATGCGTATAAAAAATAATGGTATTAAAAAGAACAAAACTAAAACAATACATTTTTTAAATAAAGAAAATAGATTCTCGAAAATCGCAAAATGATTCAATTTATAAAAATAAAAAAAGTTTTAATTTAAAAAAAATTCATTTTTAATCAAATCCATCAAATTTATTAACACTAACATATTAATAATTATATTATAATATTTATTTTAAACCATAAATTGTGAAAGTTTTACGTTCAAATAGAATTTTGCAATTTTCTGTCCAGCAATGTCAATAAATTAAATGTGACTGGTTTTCAAAGAAATTTTAATTAAATATTAAGTGATATGAGAAGACTCATAATTGAAATTTAAAGCTGACTAATTATCAAAATACAAACAGAGTAATTTGAGGTAAAACCAATCGATTAATTTTCCAAGAAACTTTAATTAAATTGTAATTAATATTGAAAAAGTTCTCCCATCAACTTTCCTGGTTAATTATTATCAATTAGAAAGAATAATGTGTGTCAACTTTCTACATAATCAAAATAAACAATTGATAACCTTCAACTCTTAATAACTTGTTTCATTTTTCATCAATTTTAGAAACATGTAAATTTACTTAGCATTGTAAATAATTACAACTTTGTACCAAATTATATTTTGTTTCCTATTATTTCGTGTTTTGTTAATAAATTAAGAATGTATAGATTTAAACCAAATGAATATTTACTCTTGATAAATTTAATTTTTCTTTCGTTCACAAATTGTTTAACCTATATTTATAGATTTTTATAAATTTATAAATAAATAGTCTATAAAATTAAAAAAATAAATATAAATAGATAAATTTTCTTTTCATAATTATTATTATTTCTCTATAAATTTTCTCTGTAAATTTTAAATGTTTTTAAAAATAATATTTTTTTATGTGTATTTAAATTTAATTTTTTTTAATATTGCTTTTTATAAATTTTATCATAATTATATTATTGCGGATTCCAAAAACTGTATTTACAAAAGTGAAATAAAATGTTGTATACGATGAATATTATAATATATTTAAATGTAAATTATTTTGATTATGAAACGTTTAATCAAGAAACACAGAATTTGAAATTCACTGAATAATTTGAACGCAAATTTAGCAATTTTCTCTTCGAAATTCATTACAAATAACACGTGTAACGCAATTTTTGAATTTAAAAATATATGAATTTCTGTTGAACAATTTGGCATAATTACAAATTTACCTATTTAATTCTTCTCTGACCTAATTACAGCTTTTAGCGAACTTGCGTTAACTGAATCATTTGTTAATAACTAAATAATAAAATGCGCAATTTTTTGCATTCAATATTTTACGTAAAAATAATTTTTATTTCAAAAGCTGGTAGTTTAAAACTTTTTAGTTTCACATTGACATTTCTTTCTCTTATTTTTTATTTATTTTTTTTATTATTTATTTTTCTAACTATAATAATTTTTTTAGCATTATTATAACAAGTTTACTTTCAACTAGTATTTTTTTTATTATTAAAACTATTAATATTTTTTTTATTATTAAAACTATTAATATTTTTTTTTATTATTAAAACTATTAATATTTTTTTTTATTATTAAAACTATTAATATTTTTTTATCGTTATTTATTATAAATTGTTGAATTAAATTTAGACGTTACATTTTATTTAGTTATTCAATTTTAATTTTTCATCTCACTATGCTATTTTTATCTTACTATACTTGTTATATTTTTACTAACATAATTAATTATTTAGATTATTTTTGCAACCGTTTTCCGTCTAACGCAAATCGTCACAATAAAACGGTGACGTTTTATTTTTCATTTTTCAATTATCCAGGTCGCAAAAAATTAATAAAGAAAATAAAACTCCTTTCCATGTTCTACAATTTTTTAATACAATAATAATGTACTTATTTAAAACTATAATTGTAACATTTAAAATAATTGTATCATTTAAAATAATTTCAACATTAAGAAATGGTTTTAATTAAAAAAAAAAAAATATTTCAACTATAAAAATTAGAACACTGTATTATAATTATTAAATAATAATCGATTGGAATTATCACTCAGTAAAATTTAACAGTCAATTACATTTATTTTTTGTTTCTCCACTTGGTCAGCACAAAAACAAACAATTCATAAACTGCGTTAGAAAAATTGCAAAATTCTCACAAAAAACTTGGTCACAAATCCGGAACACTTGCACATGGAAAAAAACACTTGTATATAAAAGCAACAAAAACATACCTTCACTTTTAGCATGACCTAAAATTTGTTCAATGCTGTAAATGTTTCTTTTTTGATTATAAGTCTGTGCCATTTCGTAATAATCTTTATTTTGAGAAACTCTGTCCGTCTCTTAATTTTTCTTTTATTCCTTTTCACAAATTTCGTGCAAACTGAACGTATAGTCACATTTAAACAATGTAAAGCAGCATAAATATTATCCGTCACTTATGGTACATCCATGTGAAATGTGAGAAAATGAAACTTGTGTTTAGTTTTAAGGAAATTGAATTTCGCGCGTTATTTAGTGGGCCGTGATACTGAGAGGGTTGGATATTACAGGAACCGGAGAACCGTACTAAAATGCGTCAATCGACGGCGCACCACCAACTACCCGACGGACATGAATCCAGCCCTAAATATCGTATACATTCGCCCCACCTTGCTACCCCTAACACCGCCATATTAGCCCCATGGCCAATGAGCTGTCGTGATTTTCACGCAAGCCACCCTGTGCTCAGGGGTTGAATGAGGTCTGGGCGGGGAGTATTTTGCCCTTCCGCGTAAATCCGGGTGTCTCTTCCTCTTTCCTACTTCCATTCTCTCCTTCCCCGGCATCCATTTCCCTCTCTCTTTTTCATCTCAACCACTTAACTCAAGTTAAGGGGATAAAGTGCTGATAATTTCGATAGAGACGGTCATACTGTTGATTTTCAGTTTCTCCTTTCAGCAGACTCCAAAAGAGCTTTAATTCTCATCTACTTATTATTTTTTCCTCATTCTTTCAATTACATTAGTCAATTCTGCTTATTATCCCATTATTTTCATTAATTTTCCGAATTTAGAACAACACGGAAAAAAAGGATTGTTGCACCAACAAAAGGAATTGTTAATATAGAACTAACAAATTAGTTTGTTGCTATAACAAATTGGTATTGTTGTTTCAACAATTAAATTGTTGAAACAACAATGTTGAACCAACAATACCAATTTGTTATAGCAACAAACTAATTTGTTAGTTCTATATTAACAATTCTTTTGTTGGTCCAACAATCCCTTTTTCTCTGTGAATTTTTTTTCATGCAGTGCTAAATAAAGTGTCGGGCCAATATTGGCACCCTTTATCAGAAATTTGAATTTATGGCCCAATACTGGCTAATCAGTAGTCAAATATTTATTGGCAAATTATACAGCCCTACAAAATAAAATAATTGTTTTGTCCGACATAACGTATTTCATTGCTAAGGCTTCATCCATAAATTACGTCACACTTTTTAGGGAGGGAGGGGGCCTAGAAAAGTGTGACTATTTGTGACAGAAGGGGGGGGGACTTTGTATTTTGTTACGTCACACACTTAAGAAAACAGGGCTTCTACAACTTTGGAAAACATGGAAAACCTGGAATTCTCTTGGAATCATGATAATCTCTTGGAATCATGAAAATCTCATGGAATTTATACCATGGAAACTTATTTATTTTTTTTTTAATTTAATTTATTTGCCTAATGACGTTTATTAGGTTTTACTAAAATTAATAATATACTTATTTTGCAGAAAAAAACTTCAAAATATTTAAAAATACATCATATGTCTTTAAAATCTTGTCTTAGAATCTTGTCATCTTTTTGACATGAATTCTGAATCATGTGCCGTTTCTGCGTAAATGCATTTTGACCGATACCTCAATTAAAAAAAACTTGAAAATTCTTAAAATTTCTTTAAAATATTTCCAAATACTTCAAAATATTTAAAAGCACAAAAAAATACTAAGATATACTTAAAATCACTTTACAATACTTCAAAATATTTAATAATAGGGTAGTCGGTACAATGATTGGCCTCTTAAGGAAATGACAGTTACAATGATTGGCCGCTTGAAAACTAAGAATCTGCAGTATTTTAAAACAACAAATTTTACATTGTGTGTCTTTACAAAACTGTAATCAATCTGTGAAACGATTTATTAAAAGTATTTTGTAGCTATTCACATTTTAACGAAAAGGCCAATCATTGTAGGGTGGCCAACCATTGTACCGTTTACCCTATTTAAAATTACTTTGAAATATTTCAAAATTCTTCCCAATACTTCAAAATATTTTAGAATAATTAAACTAACTCTTTGCGTTTTTAGAATGACAAGAAATACATTCTTTTTTAAAATAAATAATTAAAACGTATTAGCTGGTCAAATTTTAAATTTTAAAATATTTCCAAACACTTGAAAAATAGTTCAAAATAATTCAATATACTTAAAACTACTTTAAAATACTTCACACTGGTTTAAAATTTTTTACAAATTTTAAAAATATTTAAAAATATTTTAAACTATACTTTAGAATACTTCAGACTGCTTCAAAATCTTTTAAAATACTTATAATAGAACAAATACAAAAGAAAAAATACTTAAAAATATTTATAAATACTTCT
>WNHD01004266.1:0-11420 GCA_011057455.1 Ganaspis sp. Gsp50 | reverse complement strand
AATAATTCGATAGCATTAAAGTTTACTGTAAAACATTGAATTTTTAAAAAAACATGAATAGGTTACATAACTTGCAAAATTAAGGGACAAAACATTTTTAGGGTACATAACTATAAAAAAGTATTATATATATAATATTATTTGCACTAATAATTTTTATATAAGAGCACTTTAAGATATGGAAAGGCAGGATTGCGATTAATTTTTTAAACTGAAAATTATCAGATGAAAGTCAATATCTCTCAAACTGGACAGACTACCCGACAACAAGGCTTGAATTGTATGGAATTCATTAAAACAATTCTATTTTAAACCTAGATTTCCCTTCATTTCATGATTTAACTTATAGAATTTAAAACAACAAAATGTAATTAAATAGTTATATATAATGTATTATAATATTTTTAATAAAATGCTTTTGCCTTTAAGATACTTCCATATAGATGTTTAAAATCCACTTTTACTTTTAATATTTTTTAATTTTAAGTATATTTTTAGCATGCCGCAAAATTAAACAGTTATATTAAAATTACCCATATTATAAATAAATAGTGTCTTCTCAATTTGAAAAATGATCCTTTAGGAACTTTCTGTTAACTTTGCAAGTCTAATATTATCTCAACACCCTCAATTATCTTATGCTAAACTATAATGTAAATAATTTTGAACCATATATATATTTTGATAAAGAATATATCACTTTGTAGAACGATAGCCTCAATTTCGTCTGAATCTGATTGTGAGAAAGAAGCAACAGAGCTGCAGGAGAAAAAATTAAAAAATAAGAAAACGAAAAGTAAGTTTTTATTGCCCGGTAGAAAATTCATTTACATAAACAAGGTTCATGCACTTGACACTTATTTGACTCAAATGAATTACGTGTTATGTGCATAAACATGTGCATGTTCGTGAACATGGATTTTACACAGGGTGATTTATCTGTATCTTTATGTTTTCAAAAAGTTGTCTTGTTTTTATATACATTTGCAAACAGTGGATTGTAAAGCAAATAATTTAATACATTTTAATCCTTAAGAGCTGCAAAGAATCTGAAATTTTATCTTAATCATAGTGCAATCAATTTGGTGATTGTTATAAATTAATATTTTTATCGTCGTAAAACTTTAATTATATTAAAGAAACTCATTGTCAGACACTTGTGACTAGCCTCGAAGAAAGCTAAATTAGCTAAGAAGAAAAAAACCTTTTTTTTAATTATCTGGTGACAAACAGTTTTTTTCGACAGAATGCACAAAAGCTATTCAAGAAACACTGTTTTTGATATCAGATAATTGAAAGAGAAGCTTTAATCAAGTTAAAACTACTACCAAACAAAACTTAAAATCGTTTGCTACTTAGGTACCTTTTTGCAACGCGTCACACTTTATTATAATATAATAATATATTGATTAAAAGAAGAAATTAAGCTATGTAACAAAGTTTGCTAAAATATTTTTTCCTAAGAAAAATAATATATATCCGTCGATAAAGTTGTAATAAATTTAATTTAAATTATAGGAGATGTACTACATGAAGATTTGAATAGTGTGATACTTGGTTTTATTCATCCACCAGAGTACACGAATAGCTTTAATGGACCAGAATTAGCGATGTTGTCATTGGAACCTACACTGAAACTACTTGACACAGAGAGACGTCAGCGTGTCCAGAAACAATTTGAAAAAATTTTATTTGAAGAATTGAAAGACCAGGAAACAATTATATCGTAAATGATAAAGTAATGAAATTGTAACGGAAACACTCCCAATAAGTAGGACCTAATTGGAAAGTATTGTAATGATTTAATGTTTATAAATACATACCTTTTCTTACCTATCCCTTTTTGTATCCAGAATGTGTGTTTTTCAATTCAAAATAAAAATAAATTTTACAAAAAATGTTTAATAAAGAAATTAAAATAATGTTTTTAAATTTTATCATTCTTTAAAGTAGGTATATTTAAAGTTTACAAGAGTGCAAGCATTCAAGAAATGTTTACAAAACTCAAGAATTTTATTCAAAATGATTCTGACATGGTAAGAGTGTTTTATAATAATTGTTTATAAATATGTATATAACTGAGAAATTAATAGAAATTTTGTCGATTTTTTTCGTTGAAAAAGAAGCTACTATATTTTTTAAAAGTAACAAGAATTTAAATTTCATTCTTACTTTCCTTTCTTGAAATAGTTTAATTATTCAGTTAACAAAAATTTCTTTTAATGATTTATTTTAATTTTAAAAGTAAACAATTTTTCCGTACGAAATAAAAAGTTACATCACATTATATTTTATTTTACTATTTTTAATTAAAATCCTATAGTAATTAAATTTTATTTGCAAATAAATAAATTTGCGAAACTTTAACCCAGTAAACACTAAGAAATGTCAAAACCTTGCAAAAAACAATTGAATGCATAAGCGATTAACTTTAGGTGTGGATAAAATGAAAGAATGTATGAATGAATGAAATTGTAGATTATTATTATTAATTATTTATTATATTGTTTTTGGAACACGATAAAGTGGAATGATTTTCTGAACTTAATAATCATATACTGTTTAGATAATACCCAGGGAGAAATCGTCAATCAATCTGACGTCAATTTGACATCAATTTCTATTTTTATGGTCAATGATCAAATTCTTTTTAAATTTTGACAAAATTTTGACGATTTTAAAGTTAGGTGAAAATTATTTGTTTTGACTCTATTTTTGTAAGTTGTTAATTTTTTCAGACTATTCATTAAATTTTATAAGTTATTTAGAAATATTCGACGTTCGTTAATTCAACATGAATTTAACATCAACTTAACGTCAATTTAACGTCAATTTAACATCAATTTGACTTCAATTTGACGTCAATTTCTATTTTCATGGTCAGTAATTTAATTCTTTTAATAATTTTTATGTAATTTTGGAAATTTTAAATTGAAGTAAAAATTACTTGTTCTAACTGACATCAAGATGACGTCAAATTGACATCAAATTGACGTTAATGGTCGTTCGAATGGAACTTTGGAACAAAAAAATTGCAACTTTCTAATTTATTTTTTAAATCATTTGATTAAGTTAACAAAATCAATTTATTTAAATAATTGATAAAATGTAAATTAATTGTCAATAATTCTTAAAACATTGATTCGTAAGTCTTATGAGTTGCAAAATTAAGAAATTAGCTGTTTTTCTGCTTTTTTAGATATTTAATATTGATTAACAAGTAGAGTATTCTATGTTGTGATAGTTCAGTGGATAGCTCATCTGACTAACAACTGAAGGGTCTCGGGTTCGATTCCTTGTGACAGCGAAAATATTTCTATATCAGGTTTTGATTAATTATAAGTTCAGATGTTCTAAATTGTAATAAATTATATAATTAACGAAGAAAATGAGTAAAAAAATTTTTTTTTTATAAATTTCTCTTTGAGGACCAGCAAATCGAAAGAATTGCAATTTTAAATATCATCAAAAAATGATCAAAATATGGGACACATTTTCGTCAATATGAACAGTCAATTTGGCGAAAACTTGATCATCAATTTGATGCCACATTGACGTCAAATTAACTAGTCATTTCTCTTTGGGTAATTGAAAAATAAAAATATAACGTATTGTATATACGAATTATTTCATTGCCTTCGTTAAATTCACATAAAAGAAAGCTTATTATTAATACAAAAATATTTAAATTGTTTCTTGTTTCCCGCAACGCGTTCTCATTGCGTTTTATTTTATTCCCATTGTCCCATGAATGCGTTAAACAGTGCGTTACAAATATATCGATTTTATGTACCAATAAAGAACAAACTTTAGATAGATCGAAAAGAAATAATGTATTGTTATTGGTTCATTAATTGGACTAATGACATCAGTTGCGTTTTAACGCATGCATGGGACAGCGAGAAAAAATTTCAACGCATTTGTCCATGGATGGGCAATATTTAAAAATCTTCTTACGTACAATAACCAGAGGTATACGACTACATACAGCCATATACGGTCATTTCATTATTCATTCATGTGGATCCGAACTCTGTGATTTATATTTGTTTACAACTTTTAAATGTCACATTCTGATAGTATACCATGTTAACGGAAAATAATAATATAATATTCAATTAAAAAAAAATTATTGAATAAGTGCTGCTGAAATTAGAACGTTTAATTTTGTTTAAAAAGGAAATTAGGTTATGAAATGTAAATATTTCATACTTATAAATTTATGTCAATGAAGTAAAATAATAAATAATAAATTAATAACCTATAACATCAGTAAAATCGTTAAATTTGAAGGTAATTAAATTTATTTTAATCTTATGTTCCAATATTCAAAAAATTCTTATGTATAATCTTTTCCCAATTCGTTTTTGTCTTTATCATAATTATAATATTACGAAATGTATTATAATTATAACATTGATTATTTATAATTTTCTTATTATACATTTAATTTATTTCTACGACAAATAAATGTTGCACATAATTCAAGCTTTACTATAAAAAAAACAATGTGGCAACGCAGGAACAAAAAACTCATTGATAAATTTCTTTGTAAATCGTAAATTTATCGTAAATTTTAACAATGCGGATTGATGAGAAATTTACTGAATCTTTGATGACAATTATGAGTCGGATTCAAAATTTCTGTGGTAATGAAACGATAGTTAGAACTTTTGATTCTTCAATATATTTCTCGACATTATTGTATGTGATAATACTCTCCATTAAAAACGATAGTTGGATCCCAAGCTATAGTGATTGCTTTCTTAATGACTACAATCTAATTAAATAAAATAATTAAATAATAAAATTTACAATCTAATCAAATATTAATTTTTTACATTTACTTCATTTTACTTTAGAAAATCAAATAAAAATTCCATTCTTTAATTACTGTTTGTCTAATTTTTTTTAAATACTAAAACGTATTTGTTTTTATCTATTAATTTGAAATGTATTTTGTCATCTTGTCACTATTACGTAGACAGTTTGTACCTTCACCCTATAACTCTAACTTTTTATTGCAGCTGATCCTCGTTATATATCTGTTAAACATTTCAACAGATTTTATTTATGCTAAAATGAGGGCTCTTGACGTTCTTTTATATATATATATTTGCTTTTAAATGAATGGAAATTACCTCAAACTCCTTTCGATTACCACGAAACACAGCAGCATATTTTGCACTTGTATACCTTATATTTAGAACTAGATCGCCTAGAATCAACATCACATAGTAGAAGATTTTGGGTAAGACCAATTTTTAAGTTTTCTCGACGATACGCACAAGGCGCAAGTGATAATTTAATTTTTGAAATGGAAATACAAGACAAAGAACAGTATCTTAGATATCTCCGTATAAATAAAAAATTATTTAATAAATTGCTCAATAAGGTGAGACCATACATAGAAAAGCAATATGCTGTCAGAGAGCCAATCTCTGCATATACGCGGTTACATATTTGTCTCCGTTATCTTGCATCTGGAGATTCGATGGAGTAGGCTCGAATACAGTGTCAAAAATAGTTAGGGAAACCTGCAAAGCAATTTGGACATCACTGAAGGAGAGTTGCTTTCCTCATTTGACAACAGAAGGGTGGCAGCAGCATGCTACAATTTTCGAGGAAAATTGTAATTTCGATCATTGC
Source organism: Ganaspis sp. Gsp50 (assembly GCA_011057455.1). NCBI lineage: Eukaryota > Metazoa > Arthropoda > Insecta > Hymenoptera > Figitidae > Ganaspis > Ganaspis sp. Gsp50. The sequence continues at coordinate 5,771 of WNHD01004266.1, read as the reverse complement.
ATAGGTGCTTTAGATGGCAAATTAGTCGTTATGCAAGTGAGTCAATACTGCAAAATATTCCATATCTGCGTAAAAAATTACATTTCATTCAAGTAAAAATAAATACTTTAATTAAAACTTAAAAAAGAAGGAATTACCTAATATGTACAATATGCCATATTTTCGTCCTTTCAAAACTGTGTTTAAAAAATATAGATAACAAATATAAATCTTAATGACAAATAAAAATAAAATTTAAAATTTGATTTTTTAAAAATAAATACCTCTTCTGTTAAAATCGAGTTTCTTATTACCTTTATTAATGTTTTATTAATCATGAAAAACAATTATTGACTTCCCAAATTTAATTTCAAACTCATAATTAATGCTGAACCCAAGTTAATCGAAAAATTCGGTTCATTTGGGTTCAGGCGATCTGCTAGGGGGTCATCTTCCAAATGGGGATTGATAATTGATAAGACTCAAAAAATCAAGAAACTTAAACGTCAAAACGTTTAATAAAAATTATAAAAATTATAAAAATACCAAGTCGTACCATTGGCATTAACAATTTTGTATGATTCAAAAAGGGCTAAATTCCTTATAACTAGATTCCTTTCTGAACTAAGATTCAAAATTAATAAAACAAAAACAGAAAAAACCAAGCGACATACAATTAAATATTATCAATTACAAATTTTTGAAAAATTCAAAAAAATATAAGTCTCAGGGTTTAGAATGAACTTATCATTTATATTTAAAATTTATTACACATATTCAATGATATTTTAAAAAATCTCCAGTCATTTTGAATATTGAATATTCTTAATTATTCTTGAATATTTCTAACATTATTTATTACTATTAGTGTATCATAGTACAATATTTGTTGGACTTTTTTTCTGTATGTATAATGAAATAATATCAACATTATATTTTTACAGGCTCCTGCAAATAGTGGATCTTTATATTACAGTTATAAGCAAAGATTCAGCTTTAATCTTATGGCAGTGGCTGATGCACATTACCGCTTCATTGCTGTAGATATCGGTGCTCCAGGTAGGAGAAGTGATGGAGGTGTCTTCAGGGAGAGTATCATTGGTAGAAAATTTCAAAATAATAATTTTAATGTACCTCAGCCAAGACCAGTAAGCTTAAATGGACCGATTTTACCTTACGTTCTGGTAGCGGATGAAGCGTTTTCTTTATCACCATATCTAATGCGCCCGTATCCTAGAAGTAGTGTTCTTAATTTGGAAAAAAAAATTTTTAACTATCGCTTGAGTCGTGCGAGGAGAGTAGTAGAGTGTTCCTTTGGGATACTTGCGGCTCGATGGCGAATATATCGCAAGGAGATTGTGGGATCAGTTGAGCTTGGAACAAGTATCGTGCAAGCAACAACATGCTTACATAATTGGATTATAACAGAATCCCTGAAAAATACAAACGATGGATATCAATGTACACACTTAACACCAGCGGAACGTGCCCAAAGTGCTAATGGTATGTTCACCTAACATTTCCTAATGTTTCTTGTCGATATTTATTACTGTTAAGAGGAATTAAAACATTAACCCCACTTTCCTGAATATTACAAATATTTAAGGAAGTTCCAGAACTCTCCTGAATATTTATGCAAGCTCTAGAACTGTTGAATATAAATAAAATTAACAAGGTTTGAATGTGAGAAACTTGTTTTCAATTCTTTTTTGCTATGACATTTTTCAAACAATTCAACTGTAAAGAAAAAAAGTTATTTCCCTGTTAACAAATAATTATTCATATTATTGCGCATAAAAATTGATATTGAAGCATATTTTTTTACCTAAAGAATATTTTTCTTTCAGCTTTACAGAATTTACCAAGAGAACACGAGGTTGCAGATAATAATTATGATGTGAATCGCTTGGACCCTATTATGGTGCGAAAACATTTTGCGTCATATTTTGTATCGGACGAAGGTGCATTGCCTTGGCAATGGGAGAAAGTTCTTCAGAGCGATTTTTAGGATAACTAGTGTTATTGTTAATTTTTATTGTGAAAATGGTGCAGTAAGTTTGAAAATTATAATTTATTTTTTAAAAGTCAACCTTGCGTACTTTTATTTGTTATAAATACATATAAAAAATCCTGTTTCAATTTATCCTCTTGTTACAATTTTTTAAGTAATAACGCTTATAATACGATAAATACATTATTTTGTATTTAATCTTAACTTTTCTTTTCTTTAACATAATTTTAATTACATAAAAAATAACTGAAAATCTGTTAAAACAATTAACGCTTATAAAACGAAGAACACATTTTGTAAACACTTAAACACGAAGAACACTTAAAACTTAATTAGTCGATATTCCACCACAGACATGTAACGTTTAACAACAGTTTGAAGAATTTAAACATTTAATAAATTATTTAAATATTAAGAGGACATTCGTTAATATATATAAAAATATGTCCTTATATGCAGTTCTTATGTTTATTATTATTATCAGTAACATTTTCAAAATAAGTTTTAATATTTTTAACTTTTATTAAATAAAATTGCATTCTAAACAATTCTTTTAAGTATTAAACACATGTTAGGTCCTACAACGAAGCTAATGATACTTCTTGACGTTTATAACGCAAATATCATTTCGCCTTTTCTGATTTCGAGAAATTATATTTCTTGAATCGTAAATTTCTCTCCAATATTCAATGTCTTGATATTATATGTAATTATAATTTCATGTTCAATAAGTTTTACTGTGCTTTTTACTTTAGTTTTTTGGTATATACTCTAAATCAAATTCGTTAAAAATTGGCGTTAATGGAATTTTATAACGTAGAATATAACTTTAGTAGAATACTTAATTATTAGTAGTAACATTACTTTAGTTTATTTTTAAAATATTTCATAAGTTAGAATGTCACTTTTGCAGAATTCCTATTGAATCGATTATGAATTTTCAATGTTTATTGTGTCAGAAATTAATTTGACCTGCATTCAATTAGATTAGATTAAAATTTCTGCGATGCCTTGTTTAATAAAATACTAATAATTTTTGCAGAAAAACGAACCAATACTAGTTTCTTTATGTTTACCATGATGTTTTATACGCTCATTTTACTGCAAAATTAGTATTTTACGAAACAATGTTTACGAAACAGAAATTGAAATTCGATCTGATTGAATTCTGGTTGAAATTTAAATTTAATTACAATATAAATTATCTAAAAAATACAAATAATTAAATTACTGGAAAATTAATTTTCAAATTGAAAAAAGTTATGCAACATTACTAATCGATGAAGTGGAAGTTCTAGAAAACAAAAGTTTTAACAATTACATATTCTGCTCGAACAATATTCTGGAGTATAGAATTCAATCAACTAGAAATTAAAACAGATTTGTTTTAAAGTTTATTCAAGCAGCCCAGTTTTTTTCTTAATATCCAATAAATGTCGGTAATAAAGTTTTTCTAAAAGTCCTCTGTGTGGACGTTAAGTAATTTTAAACTGAAATTGTGAATAATATTGTAAGTTGTAGTAATATAGTTTAATTATTAGAATCTGTTCTTTGGTTTTCTTGGTCAAAATACTCATTTTCTAATATTTCTATGAAACGCCTTTGAACCCTCAATTGTCGAATGTGCTTTAACTTACTAAATGTTCCAGTTAAACTCATCAAAAACATACTAGCGGGATTACTTTGTTCTACTTTGTGAGAACGAATTTTTTGTAAAAGCAACATCTGTAACTCTTCTTTACCGGCCTTTGCTGTTAGAAATGGAAATAGTCACATATGAATGTTTTTTATTTCAACTGCATTAATTACAAGAAAACAATGTTTCCCTTACTTTTCAGACTTTTTTCCATTACATCAGTATCACAAGTAAACGCAGGTGAAGGATTACTTCTGATTCGCTTGGTATTATGTCGTAAGTTGACATTTTCCTTGCCAGAATTAAATCTCCCAATTGATTGTCTAAAAAAAAAATTGGAAGAAAGTAAACAGTTAACGACAAATTTATTTTTTATATGAAAATGATGAGCCAGAGTCATAATATTACGGTTGTAAGGCAGTATATAAATTAACAAAATTTTTTAATTTATTTTTTAAGAAAGATTCCTCATTTAAAGCTCAAGCTAAATCAATTATTAGAAAAAATCGTAGTTATAATCCTGATAAAGAAAACTATTATTAGACCATTCAAGCGCGAAAATATTTCTCGAATTCTATAAACATCATTTTTCAACATTTTTATGCAATAGAAAGTTTTTGTAAAAAAGTGCTAAAAAATATTTGTGAAGAAAGTGCAATAGGATTAATTAATTGCGAAAGATGCATTTTTCGTGTATAGTGTTGAAACTTGACTTGAAAACTAAGTTTTGAGAAAAACTGATTTAGAAATTGAGCAACGATTTCGCAAATTCTTAATATAATAAGATCAAAAATAAAAAAAAAGAAATGAAAATTATTTCTTTCTCAAATGAGGGATTTCTTTTAAAAACTTACGTTACTGAATGTGTACTGCATGCTTCATTTTCCTTCGGATCTACATTTTCTTCATCAACATTTCTTTTCTGTGTTTCTTGTGTTGGTCTTCTTAAATTATTCGATGCATTTCTGTACCAAAAAAATAGAGAATAGAGGAAAAGTAACTTTAATTATATCATAATACTTGATGTATCAATAATACAGAAGCATTTAATTGTTTACTTTTACTTTAATTGTCAGTAGGTTTCACTAAACACGTTAATTTCATTCGCCCTTAATTTACAATACCAGAAGCCGTTATAAAAGTATTAACTCCCAAAGTGACTTTTGCAAATTTAAAATAAAATAGAAAAATTTAATTAGATTATTCATTTGTAATTACGCATTTTTAGTTAAATGAATAAAATCATTACGTAATTTTTAAGCAGTTCATAATAAGTTCTCAACAACTTCAAAGATTGATTCTCATCGAAATTATTTAAATAAAAATTTATACATTAGTACAACATATTTACAAACTCTCTTTTTCCATGAATAAGGGCTTTGTTTTTTAGATTGTAATGTATTTTATATTTTAATTGAAATTAAATAATTATTGAAACTAATGACAATTTCTTAAATCATTAAAAAAAATTATTATTAGATAATTCAAATAAATAAAGCACAACTATTTCATACAAGTATGTAGTTAATATAAAATAAAGCATTTATTAAAATTGACATGCATTGGATATCTTTATAAATTAAATAAATAAATATAATCACCCATCTGTCTCAAAATCTAATGAAAAAGACATTTCATTAAAATGACGGAAACGGCTTTTGTCTCTTATGAACTGGTCTCTTAAGTTCCTCCACTTTTTTTTGGCATCTACAGAAATAACAATGTACAAGTAGATATACATGTTGTACTAAAATAACTGAAAAAAAAACAAAACTTGTAATCGCACCTTGACATACACTTTCTTCAATTTCTTCCCAAAGCTTTTCTCTGTCCGCAAATGAAGTGATTGACATAAAATATTTATCAAAAACAGCAGGTCTTTTTTTAATTTCTTGAATCAAACGGACTTCTTCTTGTAATTTTTTGTCCTTAGCAATATTTCCATTCTTGTTGCTTCTTGTACCTACTTCTTCCTTATTAATTATTACAACCATATTATTGTTGTCAATATAAATATTGTGGAGCTCTTCGTTATACTCGTCAAACCATTCATGATCCAAAATGAATGTCATATTTCCAATCAAGAAGCCGCAATATCCACACTTATGTTTTGCCTGTAAATAAATAATATTAGTAAACAACTAA
>WNHD01004265.1:0-15733 GCA_011057455.1 Ganaspis sp. Gsp50 | reverse complement strand
TTCAATTCATATTCTTACCTTCAATTTATATTCTTATACCTTCAATCCATTCTCTTAACTTTAATCTATATTGTTTAACTTTAATTTACATTTCTGAACTTTAATCTACATTTTTTAACTTTAATTTACATTCCTGAACTTTAATCTGCATTTTTTAACTTTAATTTACATTCCTGAACTTTAATATGCATTTTTTAACTTTAATTTACATTCCTGAACTTTAATCTAAATTTTTTAACTTTAATTTACATTCCTGAACTTTAATCAAACTGTCACTATTTGACGTTTACCAGAAGCTAAAGAAAGTTTTTCTATGCTTGTTCTCTTACATAAAAGTTGAAATTAATCGAATGTTAATTATCAATGTGCAGAGGTAAAGAATGATTTCACGATTGCTCTCTTTGAGAGAGGTAGCACATCTCGTTTCTCACGGTTGATACTTGAATATATTAGAAATCTGTGAAATCGTGATCTACACCTTGTTTTTCGTCAAAACATTAGATTACAATGATTGATGTAATTTACCCGCTGAAAGGATAACTGATCCATGACCAATTCATCTGATAAAATTTAACCTATATTACGTTCTTCTGAGGGCACAATTTGTTCTCATTTGTTTACTAAAACGAGAAATTCCGGGTACAATGTTACATGTGGTGCAATAAGCCGCACTTGCAGGTAAATATATCTTACAATACAAACGTGTATTTTAGCGCCATTTAACATTTCAAGTTATTTACTTGACCTGTGATTCTTTAGAAAACTCGCTGAACGTGGAATCAGGTTTATTATATTTATTATCCTTGTTCAGGAATCGAATCTCTAGTTTTATCATCTTTCTTTTAAAAATCGAAATCCATCGTTTTTTTCAAAAAGTGTTATTTAAACTGTTTCAAATGTTGAAGTGTCATTTTGTCTTGAAAGTAAGATTGTTATTTAGAATGCTTTCTTAAAAGTACAATTGTTATTTAACATCCTTTTTTAAAAGTACAATTGTTATTTAACATCCTTTTTTAAAAGTAGAATTATTGTTTAGCATCGTTTCTTAAAAGTAGAATTATTGCTTAACATTCTTTTTGAAAATTACAATTATTGTTTAGCATCCTTTTTTAAACGCAAAATTAATATTTAGCATTTAAAAGTAAATTTACCTTTCAAAAGTAAAATTATTATTTACTTTTTAAAAGCAAAGTTATTATTTACTTTCCAAAAGTAAAGTTATTATTTATCTTCGAAATGTAAAATTATTATTTACCATTCTTCAAAAGTCGAATTATTATTTAGTATACCCTTTCACAAAAGTCAAATTATTATTAAGCATCGTTCGCTAAGAATGTAAATAAATAACCTGGGAAATGATAAATAATGAGCTGAAGCACTGAATTAAAGAGGTAATATTCAGCTTAGAACAATCGCATTGTTTTGATTCAAAACAATAGTTTTTCTTTAGAATTCTTTACGCTATTAAAAACGCCTGCGTTTAAAAATATTCTCTGGAGTTTTTGTTCTTTTACTCTTTTTTTTGTAATTCTATTAAGCTGTAAAATTTAATAGCACTTAAATATTACACAACTGTCTTATTTGTTTGATAAGTTAAAAGTGGTGCTTTTAAAAATGTAAACATTAAATTTCATGACGAAATTTATTTCCGAATGATTTTACTTTTATTCTTTATGACATGAAAAGTTTAACTGCATTAGAGATTAATTTTCAAATAATTATTAAATACATCATTACTTTGCTTCTTTTATGATCTATTGTGCTGGCGATTAGCTTTTTTCTTCAACTATTCTATTTATTCGCATGTAAGAGGTGTTAATAAATTAATTATTAGAGTTTTAAATTCTTGAAACTGTTCTTTACATTTTTTTAAAATTCATAGATATTTTATTCAGTAATGAATTTTATCAGTAACTATTTATAATCAGTAACTAGTTCAAGTTTGAAGTTTTAATTAATTGTTTCGAGTTTTTTTAAACCAAAAATGCACAAATCTATTTATCATTAAGAATATTTGTTTGTTCGAGAAAAATTTTATATTGGACAACATTTTGCTTCACAGGTACCATACATTTTATGTATTCTAATAAAAGTGCTTTGATTGTATTTATTCAATTTTTTGATTACGAACTATTTTTAAAAGCATTTTTTTATTTCTTCCTCATGGAGGGACTTTTTTTAAATGCAATACATTTTGTTTATTTTCGTATAAAAGTAAATTGAAAATACTATATTGAAAATCAATCAGTGTTTCTCTAAAAATGAACATATACATTCTTTTTTAAAACTTGTTTTTACCCCTCAAGACAAATATTTTACTATACTATTGACAATAAATCGGCAAAGCACTTCAAAAATAAAACCTTCCAAAATACTTCAAAAATCTTAAATTATTTTATTTCATAAATAATTGTTATTGAATGTGATTGGTTGCAATTGGTTGTAATTGGCTGTAATTGGTTATAATTGGTTATGATTGGTTGTAATTGGTTGTAATTGGTTGTAATCGCTTGTAATTGGTTGTAATTAGTTTTTATTTTCTACAATTGTTATTAAACTTAAATTACAAAATTTGCTTAATTTTCTTGTGATGAGACCAACATTTTATACGGTTCGTATGAAAGTAAAAATGTAACAAAAATAATAAAACATCATTGGCTTTATTAGCACAAATCATTAATACCGAAGTTAGTTTGTGTAAACAGATTTATGTTAAAAAAATGACACTAGTACAAAAAATATGATAGAAAAATAAAGCATATATACATAGGGATAAACATTTATAAATGCGAAGGTAATAATGACAGAAAACTAAAATATAGGGAAATTGAGAAATGTATAAGAGTATTCGATTTTCGGTCACGTTTTCTATAACGCTTTTTAATCTACCTGAGTGGCAAACCTTTATGTTTGCGCAAATTGCAATTTAAATGATTAAATATTCTACAAAAATGTTCGCAATAAGTTACTTTAAACTCATTCATCAAATATAATTATCTTGAGTGCATGGCAAAAGTCTAATTAGCTTATTAGTTAAAAACATACAGTTTTATGAACTTTATTTTAATAGCTTTTCAAAATATATTTTTAATTGCTTGAACAAATTTTCACTACTTTTAAAAACGTTTTTAATACTTTTAAATCATTTTTACTGCTTTTAAAACATTGTTACTACATTTAAATCATTTTCACTACTTTTGAATCATTTTCACTGCTTTTGAATCATTTTTACTACTTTCAAATCATTTTCACTACTTTTAAAAAAATGTTCGCTATTAAAATTTTTTAATATATAGCGATTTTAATTTTAATATTAAAATTGTTTTAAAAAAAACAATTTTTACTAATTTTTAATAACATTTAAACTATAGTTCAAGCACTTGAGTTTCAATGGTGTTCAAAAACTTAATTTTTACTGGCATTTGAAATCTTAATTTTTACTAGTTTCTAAAACCTTTTTAAACGGTTTCAAGAACTATTTTTGTAATTTTCAAGAACTTCTTTTTTTTCTCTTGAGAACTTGTTTCTAGTTTTTAAAAACGTGGGTCTAGTTTTTAAGAACTTGTTTCTAAGTTTGTAAGAACTTGATTCTAGTGCCTAAAAACTATTTTTTAGTTTACAGAAACTTGTTTCTAGTTCTTTAGAACACACTTCTAGTTTACAATAACTTGTTTGTAGTTCTTCAGAACTTGTTTCTAGTTTTTACAAACTTGTTTCTAGTTCTTCAGAACTTGTTTATCGTTTTCAAACACTTGTTTCTAGTTTTTAAGAACCTGTTTATAGTTTTCAAAAACTTGTTTCTAGTTCTAAAGAACCTGTTTAATGTTCTTTGAAACTTATTTTCAGTTCATTAGACCTTGTTTTTAGTTCACAAGAACCTGGTTTTAAATCTTAAAAACTTATTTTCTGTTTTTCAGAACTTATTTATCTAGTTTTTAAAATCTTGTTTCTACTTCTGAAGAACTTGTTTCTAGTTTTTAAAAACTTGTTTTTAGTTCTCAAGTACTTTTTTATCTAGTCTTTACAAACTTGATTCTAGTTTTTAAAAACTTGTTTCTAGTTCTCAAGAACCTGTTTTAGGTTCTTTGAAACTTGTTTTAAGTTCTTTAGAGCTTCTTTTTAGTTCACAAGAACCTGTTTTTAGTTCTTAAAAACTTATTTTCTGTTTTTCAGAACTTATTTATCTAGTTTTTAAAAACTTGTTTTTAGTTCTAAAGAACTTATTTATCTAGTCTTTACAAACTTGTTTCTAGTTCTGAAGAACTTGTTTTTAGTTTTTAAAAACTTGTTTCTAGTTCTGAAGAACTTATTTAAGTTCTTTGAAACTTGTTTTAAGTTCTTTAGAGCTAGTGTTTAGTTTACAAGAACTTGTTTCTAGTTCTTAAGAACTTATTTTTTATTCTTCAAAACTTCTTTGTCTAGTTTTTAAAAACTTATTTCTAGTTTACAAAGACTTGTTTCTAGTTCTTCAGAACTCATTTCAAGTTTGCAAAACCTTATTTTCAGTTTTTCTACAACATTTTTTCATTTTTTCTAAAACTATATTTTTGAGTTTTTACGAACGTTGTTGCTAGTTTTTAAAGAATTCATTTAAAAATAGAAACTTTCAAGATTTTGTACATTTAATTCGTGGAGGGTGCAGACGTTTCTTATAAATAAATACCAGCCAACTGCAATTTCGCCAAATCTCATTGGAATAAAATCTCGTTTCTTTAATAATTGCAAATTATTGTCGCACAGGCAGATGCGCAATCCTAACTTTTTTCTCAGCGTATCCGCCCGTGCACGGCTTTTATTTTACTTTAAAATTTGTTTCTGTGCTCGTTATACGATTGTCTCTGTAGAACATTTTCAGGGAATTTTCTACAAGAGTTTCCTGGATAATGAGAGGTACATTTTCAAACGGAATCGAAAGCAAATACAATGTCGAGGCACACTGTAGATGTATCTTTTAGTTAAAAAAGTGCATTATTCGAGTGAAATTTCTTGTTGTTTGTCAAGACAATTTTTAGTATCCTTGGAAGTTTCCGCCAGGTCTTGGTACGTCGAATCGTGGCGTTCCTTCGTAGGACACTTGAGCTGAAAAACCGTGCTTCCAGTCGGCGGTGTAACGAACTATTTGCAAGCGACCATCTGGTAATTGAACTCGATATTCTCCACGTGTAACATCCCCGTCACTAATTGCATTATGTGAGTAATCGTTGCCAAAAGCGTCTTCCTTTACGGCGTAATTGAAGTCAAAAGGCATTCCAGGCTCATGATGACCATGGTCATGCTGAAAATAAAACAATTTACTTTAGTCATTTTTTATTAACTAAAAATTATCAACTGTAATTAATTCATACTTGAATTCGTATACTTCATTTTCCGTTTTCTTATACTTTATTTTTTTGTTTCTTAAATTTACTTATAATTACTCAAATATAAAATATAAAATTAAATCAAATATAAAATCAATCAAAAATAAATTAAATCAATATAAAATAAATTAAATTAAATTTGTATTTGTAATCAAATAGAAATAAATTGTATAAAATGCATCATTTAGTCATTAATTAAATTAAAAATTTATTTACAATTTACAATCACATTTGATTGACCTCAAATATCGAGGCAATTTTAAATACATTTTGCGAAAATTTATTCTTTTTGTCCTTGGGCGTTTAACTAACATTCCTGCATAAAAAATGATGCCAAATATTTGGAAAAAATAAAATTGATACAGTTAATTAAGTTCTTGGTTTTTTTTCAAATTATGAAATTGGAATTTATGATCACGAAATTAATAATGAAATTTATTTTAAAAACATTTCGATGTTAAAATTAAAAAATCCGTGCCTTGATATTTCGTACAAATATTTTGCGAATTAATCAATAAATTCCGTTTTCTTTAGTTCTATCATTAAAAAAATCCGATAATGGAATTCATACCAATTTGAAAAGTTCTGCACAAGAGGTGTAAAAGATTGCAAAATTTTGACAAATTCTGCACAGTTCTGGAACTTTGCACAGTTCTCGAATTGTTAATTTAATTTCCAGCAATTTCTGAATTTCATTTTTAAATTTTTACAATTTATAGACATTTTTTATCGCAGTTTGCAGATTATGCGAAATTATTTTGACCCCAAAAAGGAGTTATAATGACTAATTATAATCATTATAACTTAAAATAATGAATAATTACTTTATTTTTATTTTTTTTGGGGTCAAAGAAATGATTTGTAGATTCATTAGTAAATGTTTGTATAAAGTTGTGTAAATGCTAAAAATAAAAATTTCTTCCGTGACACTGAACTTCATTTGAAATGCATTTCCAGAAGAAAGAATTATATTACCTAATGAAGATAAATATTAATAATCATCCAATTATGCATTGACATTTGCTATTCATCAGTTTTATAATATTTACACATGAGCAATTACACTGCAATAAATCATGAAATTAGTTATTAAATGGAAAATCTACTTGTATCAAGATACAATAATAAAAAAATGTTTTTATTCCAAACATAATTTTGATTAAATTGAAAAAACGTGTCACAAAAACCATGACAAATTCCAATTCTATCAACGTATTTTTGTACGTGAAAGCTGATATTCTTTATAAAATATTAACAAGGACGCACTTTATTTTTGATGCACAAAGTTTTAAATATTCAATGATGCGATATGGATGGTGATAATTCAGAATCATTTTAATATAACATCACATTTAAATGGAACGAATGAATTTTAATAAAAGGAACTCTATTTGTCCGCTTTTCATAATCCGCTTCTTAAATATGCATTTCGTTTCTGTTTGAAAATCAAATTTCGTTATATTCGGATATAGACTTCTTTTTTATTCATCATTAGGGGATCTCAAATATTTGCAAATTTGCAATATTCAAATTACTTTTTTATTCTCAAAGAATCGCGATGCAATAATTGCGAGAGTATCGTGAATTCTTCACGTGCCTTTGTGATTAAATACTTAACACAGTGAAGTTCATCCATAAAACTGTTTTGACGCGAGTTATTGAATGGAATTGATTTCCTAAGCTATCTTTATATCTTATAAAATGATAAAAAGCTATTATTATTGACGCTGCAGGCATTAAAGTAATTTATTTGATTTCCTTTCTTTCAGTATTGTTTCAGGTGAAGAATGGATTAGCAAATATAATCAAATAATTCACAAATGACTTAAGTCAAAATCAAACCTTTTGTACCTTTCTAAAAGTACTGGAATATGAATCTATTTAACTTTTTTCTTTAGTGTCAAAGGACATAACATTTGTAACATATTTGTTAGTATTTTGTTTAGTGTTATTAACATTTGTTTTTATTAACATTGTTATTAACGTCTATTATTAACATCTATTATCATAATCTCTAATATTAACATCCATTATTAATATCCATTATTAACATCCTTACTGACATTGTTCCAAAAAGATTAAATTTTTATTTTTCTGTATACCTCTTATCTCATTAACTTAGATCATTAACTATCATTCCAGTATTTTAAATATTAGCATTTCCATGAAGCAGTATTTTTTAAATATCAAAGAAGTATAGTATTTGAAGAAGTATTTGCGCTAGAATGTTAAAAAAGCGGACAGAAACGCGAATAAAAAATTCGTTTACGCAAAAGAATTAAAGATTTCCATTTACTCTGATGGCAAAAGTGAAATATTTTTAAGTAAAGAGTAATATAACGGATAATTTGAGCATTTTTTTCAAAAGGGCATTCGGAAACTTGAATAAATATTCTTTCAAAGTGCCCTAGGCGATAGGAGGGTTTCTCATTTTTAACGGCTCTTCGTCAACTGCAAAAAGCTTTCCTTTCGCTTGTGAAGACATATTTTGAATTCATTCCCAGTTGTTTCTGGTTGTATGCATGAGTTGGTAATTTTTGTTTCAACGTCAAAACTACGTCCGTCTGGAGATAAAAAAAAAGGAAAGAAAGAAAGAGAAGAAAGTCGCGAACACACACGTGAGAACAGTTTTGAAATAGTCCCGTCTTGGAAAAAGCATGTTGCCGCGAGATATGAAAGAAACATTTCTTTGGGTGGTCTTTTTTGCAAAACGCATTCGTAGTGATATCGCTGCTCGTAAAAAGTTTGAGCCGCTGGCAAGTAAACTTCAGCGTGCCTTACTCACGTTGTTAGATTGCAGATTCTCTATTTACGTCCTAACTCAAGCGGCTCTACTACTCTGAGCATAAATAGGCATGTCCATTTGTAAGATATCAAATTTTTCACCGGTATGTTTCTGTCGTCGCCATCCATTCGCGACACCCATATTTCTCTAGATTTTTATCTGCGAAAGATGCTAGAACAACTTTCTTGTAAGAATACTCACGTTTTTCCCAAGATAACAGATTTTTCACGGTTTACTGTAAACATTTGCTCTAAACTTTTTATTGCTGACGTTTGCTTAAAACTTTTTATGGCACACATTTACTTTAACGTTCTAAAAGTTTTATTTAATTTTTCTAGTTTAGGAGTTCTGTGGCTTTTGTATTAAATTTACTTTTTCGGGATTAACAGTTTTTACTAGACTTCCTGTAATTATTACTCTATTTTCTTTGGTTATTTTTTATTTATGTATGTGGTATTAGAATTTTAGTTTTGGTATAATAATTAGTTTATTTTGTTACAATTGAGTAGTAAAAAATTAAAATAATTAGAGGTTTATTTTATAATTTATAACTACTGATTGATTCGACAGCATATTTTCTTTTTGTTTAATTACGTCTTAAAGATTCACTGAGGAATCGTAATTTTATTTAAGAATACATAGTATCTTGGTCGTATTCAAAAATGTACTATTTTCTATAATTAAACGGAAAAAAATCGCGAGTGAAATTTACTTTATACTTCAGTAAAATATGTCTAAGAAATAAAATTGAACTAGTTTGGTAAAAAATACTTAATTACGTAAGTGAAATCTACCTAAACAGTTAGGTAAATTTTACCTATCTAGTTCAGCGGATAATGCAGTTTATTTTTTTACAAAAGCATATCACCTAACATTTTAGGTATATTTTACTTGAAAACATAGGCAAATGTTACTTAACTGAGGCTAAGTAGATTATTAGGTAAATTTCACTTATACGACTTTTCTCCGTGTAATTATTTATTATTCTTTGTTTTTTATTCTTTATTATGTTTTTTATTATTATTTATTATTATTTGAAATTTATTTTCCTTTATTATTCTTTATTATTGTTTATCATTATTTGGTATTTATTATTTAATTACTATTTACATTATTATTTAAACTATTATTTATATTATTATTTATATTATTTATATTATTATTAATTATTTAATATTTGATTCATTGTTGAATTATTTTATCTTTGTACATTAAAAGTATTTTTTGGTAGTTAATATTATTTATAATTATTTATTATTGTTAAGGAAAGGTATTATTCTTTAATGTAATAATTCTACTGAGTAATACATTCAACATTTATTAATTATTTATTATTCTATATTTTTTTATAATTCTTTATTATTCTTTATTTTTCATTGTACACCGAGAGAAATATTTATTCAAATTGACCAAATTAATTAATTAAATAATTTTATTATTTGTAGATAATTTAGAAAATTCGATTTTATACCGGCCAAGCAGACATCTATTAGATGCCTTAAACTCTTGTTTTATATTACTATTATTATACATAATTATTACTATATTATTATTATTATTATTATTATTATTATTATTATTATTATTATTATATTATTATTATTATTATTATTATATTATTATTACATTACTATTATTATATTATTAATATTATTATTACTTTATTATAATTTTAATAGTATTTTGTTTATTTAACATTCATTTTTAATATTTCAGCTGAAACAGAAGAATCGTATTGGAGTAAAATCTACCGGGATGGAGAATCGAACTCGCGCCCCTAATATTCACAGCAATTCATCTTATCCACGAGGCCATTGAAGGAGATGGAAATCACTTTAGTTTTGAAACTTTTAACTCACAAGCGGAACAGGAGTTAATTATGGAACCAAATTTTTTGTTTAAATGAAACAAATCCTGTCTTTGAATCGAACAAATTTCAAATAGAAGAAGCGAAAGTTTTAAATTTGTTTATATCAAATAAATAAATATTTAAATCAAAAAAATAATTTTTTAAATCAATTATGTTAGGTCAAACAAATATTTTTGTTTATTTTAAACAAACATTTTTCTCAGTGTATTCTTTATGTTTTTTATCATTCTTTCTTTTTCTTCTTTTTTTTCTTTATCATTCTATACAATTCTCTATATTATTTATAATTCTCTAAGTTATTTATAATTCTTTAAATTCTTCATATTCTCTATCATTCTTCATATTCTTTATAATTCTCTGTATTCTTTATAATTCTTTAAATTCTTTATATTCTCTATCATTCTTCATATTCTTTATAATTCTACAAATTCTTTATATTCTCTATCATTCTTCATATTCTTTATATTCTTTATCATTCTTTATCATCCTTTAAATTCTTTATATTATCATGACTGAAAAAAAGTTTTCTTGTTTCAATGCAAAAATGCATTGGATCTAATCTACTTTATTATTGGATTTGGACCTAGTATTCTTGAAACAAGAATAATTATCCTTGATTCAAGTATTTTATATTAATTCAAAGTACTCATTTTTTATTAAAACTTAAAAATTCTTGAAACGAATCGAAAATATTCTTGAAATAAGAAAAAATAAGAAAAATAACAATAAGAAAAAGTAAGTAGGTATATTTTTATTCTTGTTTCACGAATTCTTTTCTCTCAGTGATTCATAAATTTCGGTATTGCACGAGAAAGAATGACAATCCATTCCCAGTGGTCCTTCTTTATTCCCCAATTAGGAAGCAAATGAACCACCATTTCGAAAAATGCTCCTATTTAGGCAACAAGGAGTGTTTTCTTTCATAAGAACTTTACAAGAGAAATAAATGAGAATGCAAATGATTCTTCATTTTCTGAAGATGAAATGTCAAAACTTACGTCAATAGTGTTTCCATTGTTCCCAGAAGGCGAACCGGTGTAATCTGGGAATCCTGGTGTGGGTCTTGGGCCAGGGGTGGGGTAGCCTCCACCTCCGGGAGTGGGTCGTGGTCCCGGAGTAGGGAAGCCTGGAGTGGGCCTTGGTCCTGGACCAGGATATGTGGGTCTTCCTGGCGTCGAAGGCCTCGAAGGTCCCGTCGGGAAGGTGGGAGTTGGTCTCGTAGGTCCTACTGGAAAGGTTGGCCTTTGCGAGGGGAAGCCTGGCGTTGGCCTTGGAAACGTCCCAGGTGGCTTATTGTAATCATAACCTTTCGTCGGATCTGGTGGTAGATAGGTATTTCTTCTTGTACCTGGTGGCAAATCGCAGACGACTGTGGCCACTGCCAAACAGAGAACTGTCATCTAGAGATGAAAAAGAACGTTAATGATAATAACAATATATCATAAATAAGTAAAATTAACGATAAACGCAAGAAAAAAATATGTGATTGTCCACAACAAAAGATACCTTAAGTCAAAGGGCAAAAGGTACCTTTTAGTCGTGGACGGTCACATATGTCAAATAAAAATATATGTCAAATAAAAAATATGTCAAATAAAAGAATATGCCAAATAAAAGAATATGCCAAATAAAAAATATGTTAAATAAAAAAATATGCCAAATAAAAAATATGTTAAATGAAAGAATATGACAAATAAAAAATATGTCAAATAAAAAATATACCAAATAATAAATAAATAAAAAGTAAATCAGATAAAAGATGTATAAAATGACGAATGGATATGTAAATCAATTATGAAAAATAAATCGAATAAAAGGTGTATAGGAAATAAAAAAGTAATACGAGAAAAAAGAATTAAAAAAAATGAAATAAAAGACGAATGAAATAAAAACGAACGAAATAAAAAACGTATGAAATAAAAAAGTATTATGATAAAAAGGAATAAAATAGAAAACGAATGGGTTAAAAAAACGCGAGAAAAAGTGGCTTGAAAGAAGTGACAAATAGTTTGCAAAAACAAAAGATTTATACATATTCTTGAAAACAATTAAAAGAAAAAAGAAAAGACTACATCTAAACCCACTTTTTGGAAACTTCGTCAAATAAGCAGTTTTTCTTCATCAAATTTTCAATATGAACTTTCTTTCTGGCCTTTAAATATTTTCTTAGCGTATCACTTTCTGTGTTGAAAACCTAATAAATAGATGTCTAAAAATGCCACCTTTTTACACATAGAATGTTTATAAAAAAGATAAGTAGAATACTTTTTGTGAAAGAAAAATACTGATAGTCTATTTGCAAAAAATAAATTCTTCTCTGAAAAATAAGTAGATTATTTTCTGTACAAAAAAGTAAGTAGTCTATTTTTGGTAGAAGAAAGTAAATACTTTCTAAATCTGAATAAGTAAAATTTACTTATTTTTAATTCAAAAGTCTTCCACTGATTTCGATAAGTGAAATTTTAACTTCTTTTTGTGTGAAATCTCACTTATTTTCGTGTCAAATTTCACTTATTTGTAAGTGGTGAAAGACTTGACTTAAAAATAAGTAGATTTCACTTATTCAGATTTAGAGAGTATATAAACTATTATTTATGAAAAAATAAATAGATTACTATTTAAAGAAAACTAAACAGACTGTTGTTTATGAAAGAACGAAATAGACTGTTATTAATAGAAAATATAAATACTACTGTTTAAGGCAAAATAAATACTATTTAAGGAAAAATAAATACTATTCAAGGAAAAATAAATACTGCTATTTAAGGAAAAATAAATACTACTATTTAAGGAAAAATAAATAAACTACTATTTATGAAAAACTAATTAGACTGTTGTTCCTAATAAAATAGACTATTATTTGTGAGAAAAATAAATAGGCTACTTTTTATGAAAAATAACTATTATTTATGAAAAACTAAGAGACTACTTTTTATGAAACAAATAAATAGTGGAGAAAGAGTAATGACAGAATCTTAATCGGAGGAGGATTAGCAGAAACCTGTCACTAATTGCTGAATGAGTTAGATTAAGATGGAGATAAACATTAATGCGATGTTGAGTGTTGACTTACAAAGTAACATTTCCTACGGTATCATGACTGTTAAAGGATGGCTTTACAAGAATCAGAAGGTATTATAAATCAACACATATTACTCAATTCACTCTAGGAACTGGTAAAATGATAAGTTATGTCTTTGAAATATACACTACGATAAGTTATAAAATATGTACAGATAATCTCCGATTATCCCCGTTTTATAATTCTCATAAAAAACTATTGCTTGTAATTATTTGCAATTTTAAAATATCACATCGAGGGCTGATATTTTAATGATAAATTTATCGCCTTATTTGTTTTGCACTTTCGATATTTAATCTTATTATCAAACTCTTCCCCGTTAAAATACGCTTTAATAATTTAAAAATGGGATAAAATATTGGAAAAAAATCGAGAAATGAAAATTGAATGTACTGCTTTTTCGAGAGAGGTTTTATCATTCATTTTTCTGATTTTTGTAATCACTATCTTTTCACTATTTTTTGTATAAAAATGGAAAAAATAAGTCGCGAAAGCTAATTATCGTGAAATTGGTTGGTTTATTTTTCAGAATTGGTTTTGAAGGGTCCAATTTCTTGCGATGAAAATTTTATGTAGCCAGAGTTATTTTATGAGAGTTCTAAAAGAAGAAAGAAAGGAAAACAAATAACTTTTTAGAAGAAAAGGCAAAATTACTAAACGTAATAAAAAAGAAAAGAAGTAAAAGAAAATCGAGAGAAGAAATAGAAGTCATTTCAAAGGATTAGAACTGTATATATATGTTGCGGAAACGTGTACCTTGCATTCAAGTACTGTATTATTTTAAATTCCTATTATTTACAATTACGCCGGATAGAGGAAGTTTGGTATCGACAACATTTTCCGGATTTTATTTATACTACTGATCGATACTTCTTGTTTTGATTAAAAGAAAATGTAATAATAATAAAAAAATGGATAATATAGCAATGAGAACTGAATATTGATAATTCAGAAGAGAAACGAAAATGTTACCAAAAAAGAAAACGAAAAAGAAATATTGTAACACAAAACGAATGTTGTAACAAAAAAAATATTTCAACAAAAAACGAATGTTGTAACAAAAAAAAATATTCCAACACAAAACGAATGTTGTAACCAAAAAAAAAATATTCCAACACAAAACGAATGTTGTAACACAAAAGGAATATTCCAACACAAAACATTGTAACAAAAACCGAATATTAAAATATAAGTGCGTAAAAATCGTTGGATTGAAAAAACACTTTTTGAAAATCCTTTATTCAATTCTTGCGAATTCACAGAAGATGCTACACAGTTTTATCGACAATTACCATGCACGTTACACTTTTTATGGGGTAATCATTACACGCTTTTTATCAACAGCTCATTACGTTACTTACTAGCTTCTGTATAATAGCAGTGTTTTGAAAGAGTCATAAAAAAGTAATCAACATTTCTAAGATAACTCTTAGTGCCAATCTTAACAAGAGTAAAATGTGTGCTACTTTCTCCTAATTAGAATCCAAAACATAATATCATGTGCCTTAGAAACCCAAAAAAATCTTAAACTTGACGTGTTCTGAATACAAATCATCTTCTAATGGACTTACAAAATTGATTAGAAATAAAAAAAAATAGAAACGATTAGACTACTGAGAATCAATTGCATAAATGAACTCGCACATCAATTTGGACTCTTCTCCTGATTCAGCTGTTCGTTAATTATTCACTCGAATGTAAGGCTTCTTATTAACCTTTCATGAAAATACAAAGCTAATTTTGCAATAATTGTGAAGACATAGTAATTAAAACGGTTGTTAATTACATTTTAATATGATACCGAAATCATATATCGTATATATGATGATCGTATATGTACTATAATCAAAATCAAAACAAGATTTTTAAATCGCATGTAGTCGATTTTTGCTTCTCTCTAACTAGATATTTTTTGCTATTAATTTTTTCTTTTCTAGAAAAGAGTAAGCAGCTTTCTTTAAAAAAAAGAGTAAAACTCTTTTTTTACTAGCTTCACTTAATTGTGATTTTTCTCAAAACGTTCTAAAGGATTTAATTTGTAGGGGTGATTGTTAACAAAGATTGAATGATGCAAGATTTAAAGTGCGAGGTTGGAATGATGTGTTGGTCCGCTAATAATAAGATTGTCCTTTTCAGTTGCTGGAATGCCGAATGCACTTTGCTATTGAAAGAATCGACGTGCACCTGTTCAAAAGAACGACTTGGAGGAAGTCATAGGGCAAACCATTAGTATCTCAATGTCGAGAACATTGGTATCTTATAGCAATAAATGCTGCATCGTAACCGCTCCCAGTCTGCGAAGAAACTTGATTTGAAAAGTTCATGTTACACGCAGTGGGAGTAGCGTTTACTGATACATCTTTGAACAATCTCAAGATTAATGAGATTCAAACATTTAAGATGACAAGTAGGATCTACCAAGACTTGAGAAATATCCAATAATTCTTCCCCGGCATAGCTTCATTTACCGCACTATCATATCTCATGCAGTTTACAATGAAATTTGTAGCGCCGAGATTAGAATGTAGATTAGAAAATTCCCGAGTCAGCGATTTAAAAAAGAGAATAGAAAATTAATTTTAATTGAAAATTATTCAAGGTGGAATGTTTGCACTATTTTTGAATTCTGTTAAAAA
>WNHD01004264.1:0-11424 GCA_011057455.1 Ganaspis sp. Gsp50 | reverse complement strand
AAATATATATTTTATTAGAAATTTACTTAAAAACTTGAAATTCTTTTCTCTATGAGGAAGCAAAATCTTCATGAAATGAAGATAATTTACCACTGGTTTCTTTTTATAAAAAAAGGGGGGCGTTTTATTCGTAATAAATGTTATTGATTGAGATGTAATGATTTATGTTTGTCAAATTCATCCCAATGGTGGGAGGATGTCACGTTAAGGTATTTCAAATGTTCGCGGTAATAGTTTTGTAGTATTAATATAGGCGGCGTGGTCTGGATGTTTTGCCACCAATGAAAGGACTCGAGAATGTTCGGATTTGTTCGGCTCTCGTCTCACAGACTTTGTTCAGCGTCGAACTATATAACAACGTTTTTGATCGTTCAAATAAAAGTTTTAAAGTTTTTGCTAAATACGGTGTCTTTACTTTCTCATATTTGCACCTATTCGTGATTTGTTTACCCGATTCGATTCTTAATGTCAAATTAGTATCCACCTTTCTGTAGAAATATTAGTATAGTCGATATTAAATTTTTAGCGATCGAGAAATTCTAATAATACAATTAGAATTCCAAAATCGAATAGAAAATATCAAAGAAGCATTTCTAGAGTTCGATGAATTACAAGCAAATATAGAAGAGTTGACAGATGACAAAGATGACACTGTCAATTATCGCGAAACACTTGAAGCAAGTTATTTTAAAAGTTAAGCGTTAGCACACAGTTTGATTCCGAAAGAAATTCCAGTTAATCAAGTTTCTCCTATGGTTCCAAATTTAGCTCAAAATCAACAACAAAACGGCCAAAACGTTAACTTTCACGCGAATCACCAAGAAGGTGTAAAACTCCGGACAATTGAGTTGCCTTCGTTCAGGGGCGTGTTCTCGAAATAGCTAGGATTTCGTGACACCTTTACGTCTCTCATTCATGACAATAACCGAATCAGTGATATGCAAAAATTACATTATTTAAGAGAAGCAGTTGAAGGTAGTGCTGCGCAAATTATAAAATCTCTCGAATTTTAGTCGGCAAACTATACCGTAGCTTTGTAAGCTTTACGTACGCGTTTTGATAATAAGAATCTTTTAGTTCAAAACCATTTAAAATCTATTTTCAACATTGAGTCAATTAATAAAGAAAGTGCTTTCCAAATTCGACAAGTATTGGATAATTTAAATAAACATTTACGAGCTGTAAATACTTTAGGATTGTCCAAAGAGCACTGGGATGATTTAATAATTTACATGATTTCCGTACAATTAGATAAGATAACCGCTCGCGCTTGGGAAAAGTACAAAATTGAAAATGAAATGCCAACTCTCGATGACTTCACGCGTTTTTTAAAGGGTAGGGCTGACATGCTAGAGACATTAGAAATTAACAATTTACAAATAGATAAGAATTCAAAGACAAAACATAATCAAACAAATGTAAAATCGTTTATTACTAAAAAATCGAATTGCGTGCTTTGTGAGGAAGATCACTATTTACAAGAGTGTTCAAAATTTCTCTTACTTACTCCTCAACAAAGAGCTGCGAAAGTAAAGCCATTGAAAATTTGTTTGAATTGCTTCAGACCTAATCACTTTGTCAAAGATTGTAAATCGCATGGTTGCAAAAAATGTCAGATGAAACACAATTCTCTCTCACATTTGGAGAAAAATGATTTGACTGGCGAAACGAGCTCTCCGGCATCTAAAGAGAATAAATCTGTGACATCTTGTTGCGTTAATGTTGCAAATGATGGAGTTCTCTCGACAGCCTCTGTGTTCGTGGAAAATTCAAATAAAAATTTAAAATCAGCTCGCGTTATTCTGGACAATGGTTCTCAAACTGGCATTATCACCGAAAAATTCTGTAATTATCTGAATATTGAGAAGATTCCCATCGACATTACTTTCAATGCTGTTAACAATCTGGCATCAAACATAAAATATAGATGTATTGTACAAATTTCGTCTAAACGAGGTGATTGTTCATTTAAAATCTCGTGTCTTGTTGTTCCGGAGATTACGACTCACTCCTCAAACTCAGAAATTAGAGAATTGTTATCAAAGGTACCCTCTCATCTTCCATTAGCCGATCCCAATTTTGAAAAATAGATATTCTAATCGGAATTAATGTATTTTGGAATTTAATCTCATAAGGCCAGGTTAAATTAAACGATGAAGGTTTATTGCTTCAAAAAACAAGACTCGGTTGGAAATTGGCTGGTCCAACTCCGAATTCTTGTTTCAAGCCTTTAGTAAATATTGTAAGTTGCAATTTGATTCAAACTTTAAATTTAGACAAGCAGTTAACTAAATTCTGGGAATTGGAGGAATATTTTGTAAATGAACCCGCCACTCCAGAAAGTAAATATTGCAAATCGTTTTTTAAAGATACTACAAGAAGAGATGAAAATGGTAAATTTACTGTAACAATCCCACTTAAAGGTAGTCTTGATCAGTTAGGGGAATTCAAGCATGAAACTCTTCATCGATTCTTCAATTTAGAAAAACGATTAGAGAAAAACCCCAGACTCAAAACAGATTATAATAATTTCATGGTTGAATATGAAAAATTAGGTCACATGACAGAAGTGCTAGATGAATCTCTTGCACTTATACCCTACTATATGCCACATCATTGTGTTGTCAGAGATGATAGTTCCACAACAAGAGTTTATGTTGTTTTCAATGCATCAGCTCCAACTTCAAGTGGAGTTTCTTTTAACGACCTTCAAGCAGTTGGACCTGTTTTGCAGCAAGATCTTTTTTCGATTCTCGTGCGATTGAGAAAGCACAAATTCGTTCTTTGTGGAGATATTACAAAAATGTATCGCCAAATACTAGTCACAGAAGATCAACGTTCTTTACAACGCATAGTGTAGCGTTCTGATTCACCTCAGCCGATTAGAATTTTTGATTTGTAGCCATTAGGTGTTTACACCAACTTGCCTTCGTTTATGAACAAAATCGAACAGAAATATCAAAAATAATTTTTAATAACTTCTATGTAGATGATTTCGTTTCAGGCGCGGATTCGATAGAAAGTGCAAAAGAAATAGCCAAATGAGTGTCTGAAATTCTTTCAACAGGAGGTTACAAACTTACAAAATGGGTCTCTAACGATCCTCTTGTTATTAAAGAGCTAGCAGGCGCGAAAAGTGATTCAGAAACGATTAATTTTTCAAATGATTATCAGATTAAAACATTAAGCTTAAAATGGCAAGCTAATTCTGACCATTTACTTTATTCTGTCAACATTTTCGACAGTAAGAAAATAACAAAACGAAAAATTTTGGCAGACATATCGCGCATTTTTGATCCTTTAGGTCTTAGGGGAACTCCAGAATAGGTGGTTTCTGAACGTCTACGCGTTGACAGTGACACGTCGGATTATTGTTTTCTTTTGTTCAATCGACGCATCGACGTTGAAAATCTAACCTCAAATCACCTATTCTGGGCTCTTCTTTATAGGACCTTGCACTGTCACAGCATAGATTTTACTTCAAAGACTTTGGCTTGAAAACATTACATGGGATGAATGTCTACCAATTGAAATTAACGCGCAATGGTTAGAATTCAGGAGACAACTTTCAAATCTCAATTCACTGAAGATTCCTCGACGTCTAGTGCATGTGTCTATCTTCGTTCGGAAGACATATCGAGAAACATTGAAGTGTCATTAATTTGTTTAAAATCCCAAATTGCTCCATTGAAGACAAAGTCTATTCCACCTCTTGAGCTTTGTGGTTCTCTTGAGTTAGCTAGATTAACCTCTAAAGTTACTTAGGCTTTAGACATGAACATTGACGATAATTATTATTACTGGTGCGACTCAACTATTGTTTTGTGTTGGTTGAAGTCTCAATCTAGCATGCTTGAAACTTTCGTGGATAATCGAGTCAGTCAAATTCAAGATTTAACAGAAACTAATAAATGTAAACATGTTCGAAGCGAGGATAAACTAGCGGATTGCATCTCTCGCGGAATTGCTCCAAACCTATTAGCCAGTGCTGAATTATGGTGTCAGGGTTCTGAATTTCTACTCCAGGATTGGACAAAGTGGCCTTCGTTTCGAAAATTGCCTTGCGATGCACCAGGTTTCAAAAAACACTGTAATTTAGTAACCAACGATACTTCCAGTGATCAAATTCTTTTTGATAAATCCAATAGCTTACCCAAAATCATTCAAATACTTGCTTGATATAAACGATTTATAAACAATTTCAAATCTAAAAATACAAAAAAAGGGAGAATTTAAGTTTTTTTGAACTTCGAGAAGCAAAACTTAATTTGGTACGATTTTCACAAAAAAGAACCTTTCTAAATGAAATAAAAATGCTGTCTCAAAACAGTCAAATAAAAAAGGAACATTTTCCTCCGTTAAAACCATTTCTGGATTATCATAACTTGATAAGAGTCGGTGGTAGGTTAAATAACTCTAATTATAACGAACGTCAAAAACATACTTTGATAATATCCGGTAATGACAAATTTGCGAATTTATTTTTTGAAAGCGAACACAAGCGTTTAGTGCACGTGGATTCCCAATTAATGCTCTATTCTCTTCGTGATCAATTTTGGACATTAGGAGGACTTAAACTTGCTAAAAGCATAGTTAGAAAATGCATTGATTGTTTTAAAGTAAATCCCAAAAATATAAATCCTATTATTGGTGATTTGACGAGTTCTCGCGTTTCTCCTCCGCCGCCTTTCCACAACACAGGGGTGAATTACGCAGGTCCTTTCATTATAAAGGACAAAAAAGGTCATAGGTCAAAGACTAGCAAATGCTACATTAGTTTATTTATATGTCTAGCCACGAAAGCTCTACACCTAGAACTTGTCTCTGACTTAATATCAGAGGTATTCATTGCAACTCTACGACGATTTGTTTCCAGACGAGAAAATCCCGGTCATATCTATTCAGATAATGGTTCGATATTTGTGGGAGTACACAATGAGCTTGATCAACTGGGCAAATTTTTAATCAAAGAAAAAGACAGTTTAGACGAAAAAGCGCGGGATTTGGGAATTACTTGGCACTTTATTACCCGCACTTTGGTGGGATTTGGGAAGCTGGAGTAAAATCCACCAAGTATAATCCCAAACTAATTACTGGTAACAAGATTTTGACACAACTCAACAAAACTTTTGAAAAAGATGGAGCAAAGAATATATTTCCGAACTTCAGCAAAGAGTCAAATGAACAAATCCATATCCACAAGTCAACAAGGGTGCCTTGGTTTTGTTGAAGGACAAAAATGTTCCTCCTTTAAGATGGAAATTGGGAAGAATAATTGAGCTTCACACCGGAAATGATGGAGTTGTGCAAGCCGTTACCGTTCAAACATTTTCAGGAAAACATAAACATAAACATAAGTTTACTTATTCTGTGTTTAAAAATTTATGTTAATAATTTGCAATTGTAATTCGTATTTTTTCTACTTTCAACTATTATTATGTTTTAAAGGGTAGACCTTTCAAATCGGGGGCCATGTTTTAAATTTTATACTTGTTCCCGGTTACACATTTTGGCGACCTCTGCCGCTCATTTTTATGTACTATTACTATGGCGATTAAAATGTTTTCGCCCGCACGCTTTCGTTTTTTATTAAAAAACCGCTTTGAGAAACTCAGCTACAATTAACCCAACAGAATCCCTGTCAGCAGTATTTCCAAAAACTTTGGTTTTTCGTTCAATAAATAAATTTATGGTTAACAATTTTGCAATATATAAACTTTAGATTTAAAAAATACCATTTGTCAATTAATTATTTATGAAAATAAAAAAATAAAAAAAATTACTTTTGTCATAATAATTTTATTTTTTTAAAACAAGAATCAGAAATTTGAACTGCTGAGAAAAAGTTAGCCCAGTTCCAAAGAAAAAGAAAAAAATCTGTCCATTTGTTTAAAATTTACTACCGTTTTTGTTAATTTGAATGCTTGAATCCAATTCTGGCGCGAGAGAATCTCGCGCGCCACCGGGGTCCCCCACCCTGACACTCCAAGCAAGATTAATTCTCTCATGTACTTTTACCCAAATATTCAATTACTAAGAAGTTGCTCAAATGTTTGTCGATTTTTCTAATGATAAAATAGATAATTAAGAATCGATTCGTGTAAAGAAAAGTTAAAGAAGTTAATAAACAAATTGTTACGATTTTTTTCTAAAAATAATAATTTTTTCTCCCCATTGACCCAGATCACTTTTCTTGGTCTTAATAGTTGCAGGAGAAAATATGGAATAATATTCTGTTCATATTGATTTTGTAAAATAAGAATTGGCTGAGATGTAGTTAATAATTTATAGAAAAAAGTCACACCCTTTTTCCACAGCCATTTTCGTTAACAAAAACAATTCCAACCAATTTTCTTTTCAAAGTCTACGATAGATTGCATCTTTCTTAGTAAAATGAGACCTAGAAAATTAAAGTTGATATCAATTTACGCGTAGAAATAAGCACTAACGTAGAAATGTTTCTAATAAACAAATGTAATTAAGCAAAAACTATTTGTCCGATCGGGCCCAAATTTAGCACATTTGTCAATACCTGGAAGGACAATATTTTCTGTGAGTTTAAAGCAGATTCCATAAAAATTGAATAAATAAATAAACAATGAAAAATGCACGTTTTTAAACATTGAAAATTCGTTAATTCATTAACAAATGACTCAAAATAGATGTTAAACCAATCAAATTGTTCGTATTTTTATGCTCTACAATATTTATTAACAACCCTTTTCTCTAGTATCAATAGAAATACAACGGTACTAAAAAAACTGAAAAATTTTACATTTTTCCAACTTTAAAATGCTATAAATAATTTTCGTCAGATACAAGACTAATGGAAACTTAAGGGCTTCATCAGGGAGCAAAGTTATAAACAATGGCTAGGGTCCCTATCAGGTTGGAATTATGTCACAAAAACGACTTTTTTTACAGGGCGCCTGGACTAATTAAGCTGGCTAACAGCATGTACAGAAAGAGAGAAAGAAGATGTAAAGGAAAGAAAAATAATGGCAACAAGTTCACGATGAGAAGCATAGCAAACCATGCCGTGTTGGTGTACCCAAAGCTAAGCATGTGTAGTGGCCAATTAAGACGGACTTTATTTCTAGTGGTAACTGCGGTGCCCCGCACCAACACACTTGCAAGCATTCAGCTCGGAAAAAGCGAGTGACATATGATTTCTTTAAGGTGCCTCTAAATTGTATGCTGCGCTTAAAAATTGTAGAACATTATACCTTTTTTTCTTTTGACCCTAACAATGCACTCCCATACGCAATTCTTTTCAGGCACAGAAGTCACAAGGTACATGTCGTAATATTGTATCATAGCATTCTATTACAACATTTATTACCTCGGACTAACATTGTTAAAAATTTGAAAACAATGTATCGTTTTGTTACATTGTTATTTTAGTTCCCATAAGTATTACTACAATTGTTGATAACAATGTAACGTTTTGTTAATTGTTATCTTAGTCCGAATAATTATTGCTACAGATTTAAATAACATAATAACATTTCGTTACAAGGTTATTCTACTTAAATATAGATTCTGATAACAATATAATGTTTTGTTACATTGTTATTTCAATTGCAATTATTATTAATTTAACGTTTAATAACAATGTAACGTTTTGTTAAATTGTTATTTACTCGATTATGGATTTTAACAATACGGTAGTTCTTTGTACATCGCTATTTTAGTCAGATATGGATTTTTATAACAATGTAACCATGTATTATATTGTTATTTGATATTGTTTGTATCGTCGTTGATAACAATGTAACGTTTTCTTACATTGTCATTTAACTGAATACAAGCTTTAGGTAACATTGTAACATCCTGTCACAATGTTATTTTACTGTTGTTAAGCATTATAATACAATTAGTAATTATTACTATAGTTTTAATGGCATTGTAACATTTTGTTACATCGTTATATTATTCAAATATTAATCTTTGTAACATTGTAACATTTCGTTACATTGCTATTTTACATTTTACTAATTATTACTATAGTTGTAAATAGCGTTGTAACATACTGTTACATCTACATTTATTCAAACAATTATAAGTACCACCCTAGGTAACATTGTAACTTTTTTTACGATGCTACCTTCCTTAACATATATATATAACTAAATATACATATACATATATAAATATGTATATGCAGTTATATTTTAATTTTAATTTCACAGTTGAAATGATTATATAAGTTCTATTCTCTTAATTCTATAGTCAAGCTTGAGTTGAGAGCATAAAAAGTGCTGACAGACGTCTCTACTGTCATGGTGCAGGATTTCTGTCTGCTAAAGCTCGCTCACTATGGTGTTCATGGAGAGAATTTTTAAATAAATTATTCAATGTGACGAGAGTTTATCATGTCACAGGAAAAGTAACTGATTTTGATAATTATAAGGAAGAAAATCCTGCTTCTTTTGATATTATTTCTAAGCTTAAATTTGAAGATTTAATTAAAAAAGTCCTCCTCAAAATGGTTTTAAAGAATCTAAACTTCAAGACGTCCAGAGCCTCATGACATATGTTAGCTCTTCTGGACAAAATTTTTTTAAAAACTACTTTACTAAAATAACTAAAAAACGTGACATTTCAGAAGCTTCTGAAAATTCTGATGAATCAAACTAAATTTTGTTAAAAAAGTTAATGACGTAAACCAATGAAAAAATGTTTAATATTATTCGTAAACGATTTTAAAAAATTAGTTTGTCATAAGATTAGAACTAATTGTTGTTAAAAAGTGAAAGATTTTAACGTATGAGCAAAATTTGCGTGTAATATATTACAAATGTTTGTATTTTAATAATTATATTAAAAATAATTTTTTAATATATAAATTTATATTCTACAGCGTATCTTTATTTTTATCATTCTTTGAATATCCATTTCTATTCAACTTTTTCAATAATTTCACACTTTACAAAGAAAATAATAAGAAGTAAATACGAATTTTTTATTTCTTTAATTTTCACTGTCAACTTATAGGCTAAATAATGTTTTACTTTTTGCGCGCTTGACCTTGGTCAAGTTTACTGCGCTGCGTTTTCAAAAAATGTACAGAGTGAGAGTAAGAGACGACGCTGATGAATTTTCAATTGTTAATCAAAAACTATAACTCACAATGATTTGAAATTTTCCAAAAAACATTTTCAAACCCTTCTCGAATTTTTGGTAAGTAGTAAATTTCGATTTCTAAGACTTACTTCGACTCTCGAAACGTTTGAAAGTTCCAATACCAATTAAACGCAAAGTTTCAAAAAATAATGTTTATAAATTCTTGGTAAATAATTATGAAATGTTGGCGAAGGTTGTTGGCTTACAGATAAAATAGAGTATATTCCCTAAATATTAAAAAATGCCAAATATTGTATGATTTATGGCGAGTTGAAGACAAAATAATTTTTGTTTGCTATTTTAAAAATGTTGGTTTTTTGCGACTATCTTCGAAACTAAAAGAGATAGAAAAATGTTTATTTAAGAAAGAATATGCTCTCTCTATCAGAATATACAAATCAAAAATTAAAATTTCAATCCTTGAAAATGCATCACTCAGGGGCCAACAAGAACGACGGCTTTTCACGCTTAAGCCCTTTTGACCGCAAGAGGCTCAGTTGGTAAATATCCACCAAATTTTTCACAGTGTTGGTTTCAGTTCTTTTGATAATAATTATTTTGAAATTCTCGAACTTAAATTATTTAGAAAATTTTGTTCTGAAAAAATTAACCGAATGAAGAATACACCGTGCTTGTTCTGAAATTATAAACTGCTTGGAGTTCAGGCCGGTGTTGGTTCAGAGCACTGATGGGTGTGAGTCCCGCGAAAGACAGCCATTAGTAGGGGTTCGAGTCCCCTCAGATGCACGGTGTATTCTCCACTCGGTTTATTTTTTCAGAACAAAATCTAGATAATTTAAGTTAAAGAATTTCGAAATAATTATCAAAAGAGCTCAAACCAAGAGCTTCATTAAAAGGTATCTAATATTAAAAGATGTCTAAATTTAGCCGATAACATTGCGATCTAATATATCTATAGTCATTATTATATTTTATTGTTTAATTTTGCAAAGAATCGTAAAATTTTTATTTAAAAAAACTAATTTGTAAATTAGTGCTAATAAACGGTAATGTGTTTTATAATTCTGTAACTTTAAGTGAAGAAATTCTCTTAAGTATTTTTAAGCACAACAGTCATGCGATAAATACCTCAAAGTTTTAATAGAGTAATAAATTAATACTTTCTAAATATCAAAAACAAAATTGCAGTAACCTCACCAATACAAATTCCAGTCTTCTTCAGGTCCAACTTGCGTCCATCCTCTTTTTTCAAAATTATATACTATTACTGACTTATCCATATCAGTACAAAATGCAATTTTCATGTTATCTAAAAAACATAAAATATAATATTTTTAAAATTCTTTATACATAATATCTCAACACATCAATTAGAGGAGAGTGGGGTACGTCGGCGCAGCGCATAAATTGACGCACTGGAGATTTAACTCTTTAATCTTAACATAGTAGAAACAGGTCAATATTGAGTGTAACTGTTAACATTTTAGTTACGCAAACGAAGTTTAAAGTAATTTTAATGTTTCAGACAGATATAGGAAATGATTTTGTGTTTTTAGAAGTTGCGCGAGCACTTTTTTGTTTATGAGCATTTACGTTTTTAATACAGTAATTTGATAGCCTAATTCTTTGGAGCACGATTTTCTTCAGGTTACAGATATACTGTTTCAATACACATATGCTTTTTTCTTATATAGTTTGAAGTATTATATTATATTGTTTGCTATAGTTCCTCGGGCTACACATTAACTTTTTTTGCTCTCCGCAGTATGTTTTTCACATAAGTAAAAAAAGGAATTGCTTTTTTATTAATTTATTTATTCATTCGTTTATAGACAGAACGATTCTACGGAAAACGCACCACGGAAATTTCGTAAAGAAATTCTGTACGGAATTCCGCAAATTTTTCGCAACCCTAAAAAAGAGTGTCTGGAAAAGTTTCGAACCAAGTTTGACAAATATTCTGAACCAGGATGATCCTAACTAGTAACCCATACAGCACATGGTATTCCTAAAAATTTTCTGAAATATTTCAGTGAAAGATTTGAAATATTTCAATGCAAAGTTGTGAAATATTGTTGCAATCAGGGAAATGTCCGAGGAAATGTCCGTGTGAGGAAACATTTCATTGAAATATTTATGTTTATACACAAGAGCACTTCAGTAATATTTCAGAAATATTTCACTGAAAGTTAAAGAAAATTTTTTTTTCTAGAAATCAGTAAGTATTACATTCTCATTAATAATGAGAAAGTATTCAAAATGTGCGATTTTGGACTTTTGCTAATTTCATCATTTCTCGACGTTTTGAGACCCCCTGATACCGAAAAAATGGGTTTT
>WNHD01004263.1:0-19458 GCA_011057455.1 Ganaspis sp. Gsp50 | reverse complement strand
ATGATTATGTGAATGTCACTTAATGACGTCTA
Organism: Ganaspis sp. Gsp50; assembly: GCA_011057455.1. NCBI lineage: Eukaryota > Metazoa > Arthropoda > Insecta > Hymenoptera > Figitidae > Ganaspis > Ganaspis sp. Gsp50. Next base: position 19,426 of record WNHD01004263.1, on the reverse strand, counting down.
ACAAAGTATGTCAGGTTATTATAACATGAACATTCAGTTATAACAACTTAATTTTTTTTTCCGTGTATAGATATGATCATATTATAAAACGTAATTGATTTTATTGTGAATTACATTCAATTATTAATTTGATATAAATGCAGGAATTGTAAATATAACAGATATTTATATTTTGAACAGTATATATTCTTATATTGTTTCTCATTATAATAATATAATTTTGTTAATTTATTAATTTTTTAAATAATGTTCATGTGATTCGTGCATTTTATCATACTGTTGTCTATTTATTTTAAAAATAATTAAAATAATTTTATATAGAATTGGTAAATATAACGTATCATTTAGTAATTATATTTATTTTGACAATTCTGTATGTTCCTTGTCATATGTTTTATGAAGTGTAATAAAAATGTAATGTTAATATATCTATTTATAATACTGTACAACTGATAGGTTTGCATTAGTTAATAAAAATACATTTTTTATAACTCAGTTCAAAAAACAGCATGAATTGTAACTCTGACGATAAGTAGAAAACTCCCTTTTCTGTAACAGTTCAAAAAAGAGTTTTCTACTCATCGTCAGAGTCACAAATCACGCCGTTTTTATAACTTTGTTATAAAAAGTATCGTTCATAACTCGTGTGAAAGGCCTTTTGAAACTCGTACCAAGTTTTTGCAACTCGTCTTCGACTCGTTACAAAAAATTGTGCTCGTTCCAAAATCGCCTTCTTTTCACACTTGTTACGAAATGTACTATTTTGTTTGTTTAATTGCAAAATTTTGGCATAAGAAGAAATTTAGTTGGATAAATATGGTGTGAGTATAGTAGAAAAGTTTGATAGTTTCACATACGTATTAGTATATTATGACAGTTATAATTATAGCTAATGAGAATATAATTACAATATTTCAATTATTATAGTTGCATATACGTTTTATTATCCAGTGATAATAATGCATGTGGGCGATTCCCCGTGAAATTTACACCCACATTTTAAATTCGACCAATACTATTTTTTATTTTCATTCTTCATGGAATAAAAATGTATAGGGGTGATTGCTGCGAGTTGGACACAGTTTTGTTTCTCGTTTATAATTTTTTATTGGGTACAGATATCGACAAGTTTGAAGTACTGTTCGAAAACTTTGAAGCCTACCTACACTTTCATGAATGTGGTTTTTTAAAATCTTAGGAAAAACAAAAAAATATAAACAATTTTCTAAAAAGAGTTTTTTTGGCATTATTTTTCATTGCTACAAGTTGGACACCCTATGGAAATCAGCTAAAACGTAGATGAAACGAAGGACAAACATCAGAACATGAAAATTTATGCTGAACTTTATGGTGCAACAAAATTTGTTAGGAATAAAAAATTTTTTGTTTTCATTTTTGCTCAAACTTAAAACGACGACGCTACGCAACACTGACAATTGAATTTTTTAAAAAGATACAATTATAACGTAATATCCTGTGCAATATATAACGTAATATAATCTATATAGTATACTATATATAATATAGGGGTTGATATAACAACAGCATGCCAAATTACAAAAAATAGGGTGACCAACTTGCAGCAAAATAAGGTGTCCAACTAGCAATTTGGAGATATTTTGTTATACGCCAGAAAACAATATTTTTTGTCAGTTTATTGAAGTTACTCCTTTTGCATCTTGAAATGCTTGCCAAATGCTATACAAACACCTATATACATTTATGATCTTCAATAAATAATAATAATTTTATTAGAAATTAAAACAGTTGAATTCACTTTAAAAAAAGAATCTTCGAGTAAAAATACTTTTTATTTACACAATGCTTAATTAAGATAAGAATTTTTCAAAACCTGTATAAACGTATTGCATGAAGAAGACGAAGGTTTCACAGTTTGAATAATCTTTTTAGCATTTCGCATTTACGAAATATCATGGAGTGTCCAACTCGCAACAATGTCCCCTACGTATTTTTTCATTTTATTTTCAAGGTTATGAATTTTCAAAATTTGGATTTTTTAAAAATATACCTATTTTCAATGAACTGTAACTTTATAACTATTGAATTTACAAAAATCTCGATACTAAATAAAATGATTCTTTTTTCCTTGACTTTTGAACAATATAAACAAAGAAAATGTTTTTAAAATTTTTTATAGAAATTTATTAATTTTTTATAAACAAATTAGGTTTTTTCAATTTGGTTTATTTTGATTTTCGTTATTTTTTGTTATTATACACCTGGGAATGTTAGAAACCGTTTGCAAAAGGTTTCAGAATGGGCGTGATATGTTTAATGCATTAAAATTACTTTTTATCTGCGGGTGCCAGTTGTACGCGCGCAGCACAGTGAGAAATCTTCAAAAAGTAGAGTTTAAATGGACTTCTAGACTACAATTTTCAACTAATTTCAATTATCTTTAAAAAATAATTCATATATATATATTTTTTTTTCAAAGATTTTTCGAGGACTTTTTGAATTTTCCTAACTATGTTGCGCGCGTACAACTTGCACCCGGAATTTAAAAATTATTTTTAACACATTAAACATATCAGGCCTACTCTGAAACCTTTTGCAAAACGTTTCTAACGTTCCCAGGTGTATAATAACAAAAAATGACAAAAATCAAAATAATCCAAATTGAAAGAAAACTTAATTTGTTTATAAAAAATTAATAATTGATTAATTTGTGAATAAAATAAAAATAAAATAATTTTCTAGAAAACATTTAAAAAACTTTTTTTTGTGAATATTGTTTAAAACTAAAAAAAAAGAAACATTTTTTTTAGTATCGAAATTTTTTAAATTCATTAGTTTTAAACTTACAGTCCATTCAAAATACGTTTATTTTTAAAAAATCAAAATTTTTAATATTCATAACTCGGGCATTTGGCCTAAAAAAATGAGAAAATACATATACTTTTTTGCTTTAAAGAATAAAAAACAAATAGTTTTGGTCGAATTGAAAATGTGGGTGTAAATTTCACGTGGAATCGACATATACCTATACACTAATGATAATTTTTTTTAAAATGTATTAACTTAAATATATGATCTATTAAATAAATTACAAATCATCTAAAAATGGTTATCTAACCTTTATTACAATTAGTAAAGATTAAGAGAAACAAAGGTTTTTTTCCGTATGCTGAATTAAATTTGTTTTTATAATGGAAGAAAAATAAATAAATAGTTTATTCGCGCATCAATAGCATCTGATGATGAGTCTGATAAGTGGTCACCTGTCATTTAATTAGTTATTTTAGTTTTAAGTGTTTGGTGTTGAGAAAAGAAAATGTTTGTTCTCGTGTAGTAGGTGATAGGTCGTACTATCACTGTCTTAAAAAAAACTGCAAACCTTACAGAATTTGAAGTAGAGCAAGAAGTTGATTTGCCTTACAATTTGGTAAAACTTTTAAGGCATAAATCATTATGCAAAGTGGTAAGTAAATTAAAATTAACATACGTATAAAGTGCATGAATATTAATTGAAAAGCTTTAATTAAATGATTATTATGAATAACTTATGAGTTTTTTAAGATTTTAATATTTTATTTACATTAATTGTTATTTTTATTATTAATATTATTATATTATTTTTATGAAAAATACTCAAAGAACAAAAATTACCTGCAATCAATAAACGTAAATAAAAAGGGTGAAGTAAAGCCGAAGAAAATAATTAAAAAAACTAAGGTAAAAGATAATAAGAAAGCTGCTATCACAAAAGCTCAGGAAAAAGGACAGAGCATTCTCAACAAAGAAGTCTCAGTATTACAGATGTTATTTCCTGTAAAGTTACTTCCAAGTAAGAAAGGTATTTAAATGAAATAGCATACAATATTTTTAAATAAAGTAAATTACACGTAAACATTTAAAAAGATCTGGATAATATAATATTTGTTAAATTAACCTTAAATCAAAATTAAATATTAGATTTATTAAAATTATTTTAAAAAATTAAAAACTATATAACTAAAAACATTTTTTAACCTCCAATTCTTTACTATAACCCGCTATCGCCTTTATGTACTTTTACTAAAAGTAACCCCATCTTTGTAATTTTTTGAAAAAATACGTATAATAACACTATAAATTTAAAAAAAAGATTTTTTCAATAAACAAGTTGGTGCACCATCAGGTGCAGTTGGGCAACCTCTGCCGGTAACTGAGGAACAAGAGTTACTAAAACTGCTGGGAGATGGCGTACCAGTAAAAAAATCGTTCGGTGCTGCCATCCATGAATCAATCGCCGAATCATGAACGAAAATATTGAAAACAGGCCTGTCAAAAGATACACGTCAGGAGTTAATTAAAAAATTCGAACCAGCCGAGAACTATCGTACAATGAGCGCGCCACAACTTAAGCCCGAAATTAAATCTGTAATGGGTTCAACTGCATTAAAAAAGGATAAATATCAGGTGGCATCTCAAGCTCAGTTGGGTGCAGCCTTTAGTGCGATTGGACGAGTGCTTACAGTCATACTGGATACGAAAAAAGCAAATAAACAAATTGAATCGAAAGACGTGTCTCAGTTGTTTGAAACTATCAGCGATACAGGCAAGTTACTGACAGATTTGCAGCACGGAATATCCCTATCGAGATCTTTTATTATTCCGTCATTCAGTCTACGTCTAAAGACGGTTGCAGATGACACTGGAGTGGATACCATGTTGTCTGGCGAGGCACTGTCGGAAAAACTGAAATCTGCTAAAGAAGTTGAGAAATCCGGTCAAGACATCTGCAAATTACCACAAAACCCCTCGAAAAATAACCAGAATAACAAGGACAAAACGTCTAACAATAAGTCGACAGGAAATAAAAATAATTTAAACTCGAAACCCCCTCCCAAGAAGCTGATCGCCTTAAACATTATTTAAATAAGTGGCTAGAAGTGACAAATGATCCCTTTATAGTAAATTGCATAGAAGGTTATAAAATGCCATTTAACGGTGAACCTACACAGATAACTGTGCCAAATCCTCGATCTCTTTCGACTGAAGATGGTTTGAGGACATCAAAGGCCATAAATAAATTATTGGAAATGGGAGCAGTATCTAAATGTGCACCCTGTGAAGGTCAATTCATGTCTTCATATTTTTTGAGGCAAAAGGCAAACGGGGAGGATCGATTTATATTTAATCTAAAGGGTTTGAATAAATTTTTGACACCTTTGCAAAATTCCTTCATTTCTCATATAGGAATAATACACATCAGTTCGAGAGTTTACCATTTGGTCTTTCCACAGCACCGTTTACGTTTACAAAGCTACTTAAGCCAGCAGTACAAATATTAAGAAGTCAAGGTATCATTCTCGTTATATACTTAGATGACATCCTCATCATTGCCAAGTCAGAGGAAGATTGTTATCAACATGTATTAATAACAAAAGCACTTTTGGAGTCTCTAGGTTTTATAGTGAGTGACGAAAAAAGCCAACTCAAACCCACTCAACGGTGCACATTTCTTGGAATGATAATCGACAGTGTCAAGTATCGTGTTGAATTAACAGATAAAAAGCGAGAGTCTATATCTCAACTAGTCGGCAAATTTATTCAACACCAAACTTGCAAGATAGAAGATCTTGCAAGACTAATCGGAACCCTAGTTGCAGCGTGTCCTGCCATTAAATACGGTTGGTTGCATACAAAAAGGCTCGAACGGGAGAAATACTTAGCCCTGAAAAAAATGAGTAATAATTATAAAGAGAAGATAACTCTTTCTAACCTAGTAAAGTTAGATCTAGAATGGTGGTCACGAAAGGTTGGAACGTCATACAATCCAATCAGAGAAATGCGTTTCAAAAGAGAGATATTCACAGATGCTTCATTAACAGGATAAGGAGCATACTCTGAAGGCGAAAGGTCTCATGGATTGTGGAGTTTAGAAGAAAGTAAACTTGATATAAATCTTCTTGAACTTATGGCAGCTCTAATAGGGATAAAATGTTTCACCAAAAACGACCAGAATTGTGAAATGCTACTTAGAATGGACAATACAGTAGCTATAGCATACATTAACAGAATGGGTGGGATTCAATACCCACGACTGACACATTTAACTAGACAAATATGGGATTGGTGCGAAGAGCGTGAATATGGATTTACGTACCCTATTTACCTTCGAAAGAAAATATAGAAGCAGACGAGGAATCGAGAATCCTACCCCAGGAAACAGAATGGGAGTTAGCCTCTTGGGCCTTCCAGAAAATTAGGAAAACCTTTGGTCCATTCAATATAGATCTCTTTGCTTCTAGAATAAATGCAAAATGCAAGCATTATGTCTCGTGTCAAAGAGATCCTGAATCGATTAATATCGATGCGTTTACTATGAATTGGAGAAATTGTCACTTCTATGCCTTCCCTCCGTTTTCAATGATTCTGCGTGTATTGCAAAAAATACAAACAGATAAAGCAGAGGGAGTTGTTGTGGTACCATTATGTCCCACTCAACCTTGGTATCCCCTGTTTACCTCCATGTTAATTGGTAAACCGATTTATTTTGAACCTCATGATAAGCTTTTATCTTCTCCCCACAGGAAGCTACACCCTCTGCATCAGCAGGAGGAGCAACAGATGAGGCAGCTGAGTTCTATTACAACGAGTACATTAAAACAATATGCTAAACCCATCAAACTGTGGTGGGAATTTTGTCGCAGAGACGAAGTCGAAATGTTTCAATGTTCAACAACTAACGTATTAAAGTTCTTTACGGAGGCTTTAGGCGGCACTAAATCATATAGTACTGCAAACATTTACAGATCGGCTATATCACTTCTCATGGGAAATGATCTAGGTAAAGATGCGAGGGTATCTAGATTTTTCAAGGGTATATCAGCATTGAGATCGCGCAGATACAAATATGACGCCACATGGGATCCAAAGTTGGTATTAGACAAATTAGCATCATGGCATCCTAATGATCAATTGACGTTGGAAGCGTTGACCAGGAAATTGGCAACCTTGTTAGCACTGATTACTGCGCAAGGAGTTCAGACGATAACAGCGATACAATTAATTAATTAACCGAACGAATCAAGACGACAGGTAGAAGCAAGTATCAACCAATGTTGGAGATACCAGTCTTTGCAGAAAAGCCTCAATTATGCGCAGCATCAACGCTTAAAGCTTATATTAAGAAAACGGCTGATTTGAGAGCCAATGACTCAAACAGGAGACAATTCTTTCTGACATGCAAAAGACTTCACCACCCTGCCACTTTTCAAACTGTAAGTCGATGGATTCGAGAAACGCTGGAGAAGAGTGGCATCGACACTAGTATCTTCTCGGCTCATAGTAACCGACACGCTGCAACATCTCAAGCAGCTCGTGCAGGAGTCAACATTGAAGTCATTCGTAGAGCAGCTGGTTGGTCAGAGGCTTCTTCTACTTTTGCAAGATTTTATAATCGACCGTTAACTGGAGTATCGACTTTCGCATCAGTTTTTTCATCGTAATATACAACGGAAAATAAAAATTTTCTTATTAACAAATTGTAAAACATTGTGTATTGTTACATTAAAACAAATACATTCAATATTAAAAAATAAATAGCATACAATCGCACTATGCTTTAAACATCTACGTATTTTGATCTAGAGGACGAGACAGTGAAATACAATTGGAGGATTGATCGAACTTACCTAAGTGAAGGTCAATCCAAATTGTATGATCTGTCTCGTGCGAATAGATCAATCCCACCACACTCATTTACCCCTTTTTTTATGCGATTGATGCTTCACTTTCAAATATAATGGCGTGATGAAGGGAAGCGACTATGCGACACCTATTAGTGGCGCCAAAAAACTCTTAGTTTTTAAAATTACTGTGGCGGAACAATCAGTACCACGGTACTACGTATCTTGATCTATTCGGACGAGACAGATCATACAATTTGGATTGACCTTCACTTAGGTAAGTTCGATCAATCCTCCAATTATTTCGTTTTTAATGAACCGTCAGCTATTTTATTGTCAACAACGTGAAATAGATATTTCTTGATATTTTATTTTCTTATTATGCAAAATGTGATAAAATGATTAATTATTTCGTTTTTAATGAACCGTCATTCGAGTTATTCGATTTATTTCGAGTTTTCGATCTTACGAGTTTTCGAGTTCCTCATGCCTTGTCTTTTTTTAGGTAGTAAAATTGATGAACCTCAAAAAAAATCAGGCTCAGAAGATTTTTCGTTGACAACAGGAGGCAAGTAAAATTATTTATTTTTAAAATTGAACAAACCAAAATTTGGTTTTTCATTTCATACGTCTATTGTTTTGTATAGAAAAATGGGAAATCCATTTTTACAATAATTATTTCTTTATCTTTAAAATGAACTGAAAAAGAACAATAAAAACTTCAAACAACTATAAAAATGAAATATATATAAAAAGCTTATTAATACTTTTATGAATATATAATTAAAGTATAATTATTAAAATTTAACTTTGTTTACCATAATGTTACAAGATTATTCGTTTTTTAAGGAAATCAAGGAATGTATGACGCCTTTGCAACAATTGCACCTGCATTACCAATCATAGAAAAACCTAACTCAGCCTCAGCGAAAAAAAGCAAAACTCTTTCAAATAAGAACGTAGTAAAGCAGTCTGCGACCGCTGAAAACGTAAATCTATTGAAGGCTTCGAAATTCAAACTTAAACCAAGTAAAGATATTGAATAGTTTATTTGTATAGAATAATTGAATTTTACTTTTTAAAAAAGTACTTATTATTTTTAAATAAAAATATTTTATTAATTTTATTCAATAGAAAAGTTTATAAAAAAAAACAATGTTTGATAAATATAAAAATTTGTTTAAAGATAAGAGAGGCGAAAAAATAAAAATGTGTTTGAATATACCTTTGTATTCTTTTACTGAAATATTAAATAAAACTAGCGCTTTTTTTAATTAATTTATTTTAAGTACTAAAATATGTCATCAGTTTTATTGAATAAAATAATGTACAGTTGTAAAAAAAATGTTAATGTAGAACTTTGTTTAAAGATAAGTGAGCCAAAATCATAGATGATTCAGAGTCCGATGATAGCAAACTCAGCCATAAAGATTCTATTAAAAGTATTGAAGTCACACGACAACAAAATAATACATACAATCAATATATCTTATTTTTAACTATAATGACATTGAATACTTTGATTTGCGTTTTTAAACTTAATATTTATTTAAAAATAAAAAGTATTAATTTTAAAATCAAAAAAAACAGAAAAAATTAAATTTGTAAAAACATTATTTTGCCAAAAACATACTGCTTTAAGAGAAGAGGGAAAAATCCAACTTAATTTCGAATCTCTCTCTCTCTTTCTCACTCACTGATAACTTTAAGGCTCCAGGAGGGAGGCATTGAGCTGCATCTGAGACGAAACGAGATTTGAAGAAGTTTTAGTATTTCATTTAATTTCCGTATAACTTGAAAATTCTTTAAGGTAAGAGGGCTTAAATCCAAGATGATTCAGAATTAGATGACTTTGAATTCAATAAACCAGATCAAATGGCAATTAATGAAGTCACTCAGAAACCAAGTAAAAAATTAAATTGAAAACAAAATTTAATGAAAAATTTTAAATTTGTAAAATAACTGTTACTTCATGTCAATTTTGTTAAGGTACAAGCACTGGAATGCCGGATAATTCAGGATCAGAAGATTCCGAATAATGTCTAAAATCGATTGGGATTAATACAGCCTTCCTTGGGTTTCAGGTCGAGTGCGTTGCCTCGCGGCTAACAGAACTTGTGAGGGGCGACCAGAAATGGATATATAAGAGTTTGAAAATGTTCGTTAAAATTTATTTAAATTATAACTTAACAAATTGTTAATTATTTTTGTTTATTTAAATTAATTTCATGATAAGAATAAGTTATTGTGGGATGGATAAGAAATTATTATTATTTTTCATATAAATATTGAACAATGATTGTTTTAATTCTGTTTTTCGATAATATTCAATAAATAAATAATTATATTAAAAGAAATAAAAGTTATTTGATAAAATCTGATAGATTTACATATTATTATGTGAAATTTTATAAAAATTATATAAAATTAAGAAAAGTATAAAACTAAAAACTCATTTTTCTATATGAAATAATTAGTAAAAATAAAATATTATTTGATAAAAATATGAATTATTATAACAGGAAAAATAATTTTTGAATAGAATTTGAATTTATTAATTATTTAAAGAAATAATTATAAATAATAGAAAAAGACGTTGGAAACTACTAGAAACTATAAAGAGACATACTACCCCTTCTCGAAGAGTGAGACGGAGCGAACTTTAAAGCCATTGGACAAATCAGAAAATTGCGGGGGCGAGCGAAAATTCTGATTGTGAGCAATCAGATTCATGAGTTCAAACTGAGGTCAATTAACTTTGACTGTTAAAAGTCGTGATGGAACATTCTAGAAGCTTTTACTCACAAATTTTGGGGTATATAAGAGAATGTTTCAAAAGGACTCGACCTCTTAATATTCGGCTAAATACTCTTGGTAGGTTGATGTCCGTATATTTTGAATTTTCATTATCTTTGAGAAATTGTTTAAATTAAACAGTAATTTAGGAGTGCACTGCACAAACTTTTTGTTGTTTCGTTTTTGTTTTTCTTATTTAAATAGTGGACAATTTGTTTTACTGGAATACATAGTAGCACCAGTAAATATTTTTGAAACCATTGATAGTTATTTACGATTTATCTACCATTATATCTACGAATTAAACACTAAAATTTAAATATTATAATTGACTGATTAGCTAGAATTTAGGGAAAATAAATAATTTGTAGTAATTTTTATAAAAAAACAAAATATAACCTCTGGAATTTATATGAATTATAACTGTAGGATACAAATTTTCTATAATTTATTTATAATAGTAAATGGTATTTGATTAATGCAGATTATTGGATAAAGGTTTATGCACAATTGGATCACGAAATTCAAACGGAGTACATAATACAACCGGTGGGTTGTGAACAAATAAGAATAATCATTAAAAGGCTTTTATTAGAGTACATACTACGACTGACAGGTTGTTTGATGGAGGTTCATGAATTTTTGTTCGTTAATTTGTTGATCCAACAATACTAGTTACGGTTTGGTGCATTGTAGCATCACTAATGCGTAATTTAGAGATTGTAGATCTAAGAATCAACCCTATAGATAGGAATTAATAGGAATACGCTATAGAATATTAATAATCTGAAGTTAAGATTACTAATATTCCAATTATTAAAATTGCTGCCGAGTTGTAGGCTAGTGTTGATTTAGATTATGTATCTTTTTGTGTTCTTGATGAGAACACATAGCTTCCTCATAGAGAAATTAAAAACGATCGATCGGGTTCAAACAAATATCACATTTTGACCCCCTGTGAGATCTAAAATTTGGTGGAAAAATCATGGTTCTAACTATTATAGTTTCTGAGATATTCGTCGAAACGTAGTGTGGACACACATGCACACACGGATATATCGTCAAAAATATGTTTTTTGGATTCCTGAGGTCGAGAAACATTCAGAAATGATGATAACTCGAAATCGAAAATTTAGGGGTAAAACAGAACTTCCTCTATGAGGAAGCAATAAAAGAAAATTGAAAGAAAACATAATTAATACAGAAGAAATCAAAATTATGATAAAATAAAATAAGATTAAACGAGATAAAAGGGATTTGAAATAAAATATAAACAAAAGAAATATAATATAAAAAGAAGAATTTAAAATTATAATAATATTCTATTCATTAAAGTTAATAATACAAAATCACACAAAAATTAATAATTATTTAATTTTATTTATTTCAGTGTGAACGATCATTAATTTTCTAAATTTCAAAATCCGTAAATATTTAATTACTATTATTGCGTAGGTGAGTCCGTTATCAATACAGGCTTATTGGTCAAGGACGAACTAAATGTTTTGATTATAGTGGTCATTTAAATTTTAAATTGAAATTTTGTAAATAAGATATATAAGATAATAAACATGGAAAGTTTAACGATCACTCCGAGTCAAGGTAAAAAAATAAAATACTATACTTTTTTACGTTTCGGCAGCACAGCTCTCCTCTTCAAAAACTACAATTTATTTTTGAAAAAATTAAAAAAATGTACGTACATATGTGACATTTAAAAAAAAAAACAAAAAATATTTACCGAAAAAAACAAATCAAAAACATCTAAATAAATATAATAAAATAAAATACGGCAATATTTAGGACTGATATTTCGAATGTCAGCCTCACCACAATTGCAAACAGACACTGGTCAAAATACGTAGTACAAACAAGTGAATGAAAATTGTACAATTACAGGGTCGTTAACCCATCGGTAAACAACGAGAATTAAGAAAATGAATTATCAAGGCATATCAAACAAGAATAGAAATTAATATTTTATTTTATTTCGAAAATGAGTATAGTAATTACTTAGATTTAATGTATCACCTTTTTTATTGATAGAATTTTTTTGAAGATTAATGTGTATTATTTTGGGTAAACGTTTACTAAATGAAGTCTCTTTATCCAGAATTAGAAATCTATCCCTTTTAAATGATTAAAAGAATTACTATGATCAGCAACAACATTTGATTTCGAAATTTTATGTTCACCAATACGAACACCCACCATTCATTTTGATTGACCAACATAACGTCGCTTGGGTGCTAAACCATACCAATTCAGAAATGTTTTAAAAAACATACCGTTTCCAGTACGTATTGAAAAGCATACCATTCCCAAAAAGCGTTGAAAACCATACCATTTCAGCTGAGTTTTGAAAACCATACCATTTCGGAAGCAAATAATATTTTCTTCTATTTTAGGTTGGCAACTCTGACAGGGATTTGTCATGGTTAGATTTTTAAAAAATACATGCAAGTAAATGAAAATGGCATTTGAATAATTTCGCTCTTTTAAGTACTTATAATTTCTTTTTGCAAAAGAAACAATAAGGTATAACAGGGGAATGATAATTGTTTTACCTAAAAGCGTGAAACGATGGAATAATGGCATCCATTATTTCACATTTTTGAGTGAAATAATGATTATTTCACTGCTTAGCGTAAAATAATGACAGGAGTGAAGTAAGGGACAGCTTTTCTAACTTTAAAGCGTTAAATAAAGTGACAATTATTGCAAAAATGTCATTTTCGTTTACTTGCATGTATTTTTTAAAAATCTAACCAGGAAAAATCCCTGTCAGAGTTGCCAACCTAAAAGAAAAGAAAAGATTTTAATCAAATTATGAATTTATCAAGCCACAGGCTTCAAGATGGGTATTTAATCTACAGGAATTTTATTTTAAATACTTTTCTGAGTTCCTTGATAAATTATTTAATTAAGTATCTTTGGAGCAGAAAGCTCGATAAATTTTTTCCTTTAGAAAAGAAACTATCATTCGCTTTTGAAATGGTATGGTCTTCAAAACTCAGCTGAAATGGTATGGTTTTCAACTCTTTCTCGAAACGGTATGGTTTTCAACGGTTTTGTAGAATGATATGCTTTTCATTACGTACTTAAAACGGTATGTTTTTTAAAGCATTTCTGAAATGGTATGGCTTAGCACCCAAGCGACGACTGTAATGCTCGATAATTTAATTTTGCCATTCCAGCTTGAAAATAATTCAAATAAAATACTATTAAAAATGAAAGTAAGTATTAAAATACCGCTTTTGTAAGCAGGTGTACAAAATTGTAAAAATTGGGGACATGAAGCAAAGCGCTTATATATAAAGAATATTATTATATTAAAAATGTTTTTATAGGTAAAACATCTAATCATAATAATAAAGTAGGCTGGTTTCATTCTGTCCACATTTTTAAGCTTTGAAACGTTGTAGCACTTAAGTAAATAATGCAAATATACTTTCGCAAGTTTTCTAAGTGTTTTTGCGGTCGCTGAACACGGTTTTAAAGTCATATTCAAGGTTCCTTAAGGTTTTTTGGGGCACTGAATATGAATTTGCAGTCAAATTGATAGTTGGAGAATTGGCAGCTGCCAAAAATGTCAATATTGCTTCATCCTAGAGGAAGTTCTGTTCTACACCAAAATTTTGGATTTCGAGTTATCATCATTCTTCGAAGTTTCTCGATGGTTCTCGATCGCAGGAACCCAAAAAACATGTTTTTGATGGCATTTTAAAAATGTGTGTTTGTGTTTTTTTGTTCACATTACGTTTCGACGAATATATCAGAAACTATAATAGTTAGAACCATTATGTTTCAACTAAATTTTAGGTCTCGTAGGGTGTCAAAATGTGATATGAATTTGAAACCGTCCGATCAATTATAACTACATCTTTTCGCATCTTAAATTGACGAAAAAACTGTTTTTTTTTTAAATATTTCTTCCATTTTGGTAAAAAGTTTAAATATAAATATATTATCTATTTTTCACTATAAAAACACATCGATTGATCGTTTAATGAACATTTTAGCTCAATTCTATCAAAAGTTATTTATTTTGTAAAATTTTAAATATTGAAAAGAACGATCTTTTTATATCGTTTTTGTGATTTTATAAAATGTTAATATCTAAATATTTCGTATTTTTTGTGGTTAAAAAAGGCATTAATTGACCGTTTAATAAAGCTTTTAGTTCCATTCTTTCAATAGCTATTCAACTTTGAAAAACAAAAACGTTTGAAAATTAGTATCTGCGTATTTTTTAAAGAATTTTGTTTTAAATTGTAGTATAAACTTTAATATTTCGTCAGTGGCTTATAGTTGCATAAAAAATGTATCTTTCCATCTATTTTCGGACATTTTATTATTATTTAATCTAAAGTTATTATTTTTTGAAAAATTCAGAATTTAAAAAATTATTATTTTCTGAAAAAATTTGAATGTCGAAATAAATGAAATAATCAAAATCCAAAATTTAAGGGTAAAACAGAACTTCATCTATGAGAATGCAATGTGCTCTTGAGATTAACACAAAAAATTACGTAATATCGAAAAAATCCGCATGGATTTTCACACAGAATTATTACACGTGGGGATTCATGTTTGTATCTTGGACAAGTCCGCGCGGAATCCATGCGGAAATCCACAAGCGGTTTTTCTTACTTTTTTAATTTAAGTCAAATTAAAAAATGGACATCAAAATTGAATATTCATGTCACTCACTTTTTTCCGCGTTTTTTAAGAGGTTATGAAACAATATTGGGAGTTTATTAACCAGTAGGCTGCCGGAAAACCTAAATATAGGCTTAATTGATGGATTTGCCAAACGCCGGCAACATACAGGTTAAGGATGTCGAAAAATCCATTCATAAATCCATGCGGATTTCCACGTGTAATTCTGTGTGGAAATCCAGGTGGATTTTTTCAATAGGGAAACACCATAACAAAATATAAACACTATAACAATAATAAACACTAAGGTACAACTTGGCAGTGGTTTATTTAAATTTGAAATACCATTAAACAAACAAACAAATAAATAATATATGAATCTTTCATTAAATCTTATCCATGTCACATTTCCTATTATTTATAATATAATCCCGTAGCTCTGAGCTTCGTTGAGTAAGATGGAAAATGCCTTTAAACTCTGTGGTTGGAGAGAGAAAGAGAAGCGTTAACTGAAAAGCGTTACCATGTGAGACTGTTGAAAGATACGGTTTATTGTAGTAAAGAGAGAGAGGTACTGCGTTAAACGAAAATAGGGTGTTTTCACACTTTGACAGAACAGATTGTAGACAAGGTGAATGTATGAAATAGAAAAGGAAAGATAAAAGTAGGATGTTTTCACTTCATATAATTTTTTTCTAAAGACTTCATTAGTGACATTTAATAATATAAATCACTGCACCATAATACATATAAAAATAATTTAAAAAAAAAGAAAATGAATTTTTAGCATTTGTTAAAAATAAAATTAAATTGAAAATTTTCTATTGTTTCAAATAACCGTGTATATTATACATTTAAAATAGAAACATTAGTTTAAAAAAATAACCAAAATTAGTTTTTAATATTTGTTAAAAATGAAATTGATAAAATAATTTTTGTATTATTCATTTCATAGTAGAAAATAATGAGATAGTGTAATATGTCATTAAAAGATGCGCAGTACTATATAATATTACTTTGACATGCGCAGTAGCATATTATTACATTATGACATGTCCCATAATGTAATATAACTCTTTGACATTTGCAGTTGATAAAACGGTTAGATGATTAGTGTATACAGATAGTGTAATATGGCATTATGAAATGCGTAGTAGAATATGATAGTACTTTTACATCCGTAGTAGCATATTATGAAATTATTAGTGCCAATAAACATACTATGAGACTGTTAGATTTTTATGAAATAGTGTAATGTGTCACTATGAAATGCGCAGTACTATATAATAGTTCTTTGACATGCGTAGTAGCATATTTTTACATTATGATGTGTCCCGTAATGTGATAAAATCCTTTGACTCTGAGACTCTGAGACTGTTAGATGTTTGTGACGTTGTGTAATGTGGAACTATGAGATGTGCAGAACTATATAATAGTACTTTGACATGCTCCGTTGCACATTATTACACTATGAGATGTCCCGTAATGTAATATAACTCTTTGTCAAGCGCAGTTGATGAGACTGTTAGATGGTTATAAGATAGGGTAATATGGCTTTGTGAGATGCGCAGTACTATATAATAGTAATTTGACAAGTGCAGTAACATATACTTACATTTTGAGATGTGATGTAATGCAATATAACTCTCAAACATCCACAGTTGAGGAGTCTGTTAGATGCTAAGTGTACAGAGATAGTGTAATATGGTATTATGAGATGCGCAGAACTATATAATAGTACTTTGATATGCTCTGATGCACATTATTACATTAGTAGATGTCCCGTAGTGTTACATAACTCTTTGACATGCGCAGTTCATGAGATTGTTAAATGTTTAGTGTATACAGATAGTGTAATATGGTATTATAAAATGCGCAGCACCTTATAATGGTATTTTTACATGCGTAGTAACACATTATAACATTAAGCATGCCACTGAGCGTATTATGAGACTGTTATATGTTTATTAGATAGTGAAATATAAAACTATAAGATGCGCAGTACTGTATAATAGTATTTGGACAAGTGCAGTAGCATATTATTACATTATGAGATGTCCCGTGATGTAGTATAACTCTGGGACATGCGCAGTTGAGGAACCCGTTAGAAGCTAAGCGTATAGAGATAGTGTAATATGGCACTATGAGATGCGCAGTATTATAAAATAGTAATTTGACATGCGCACTAGCATATTACGACATTATCAATGCCAATGAATATACTATGAGAAAATTAGATCTTTATGAGGTAGTGTAATATATAAGTATGAGATGCGCAGTACTATATAATAGTACTTTGACATGCTCCGTTGCACATTATTACATTATGAGAAGTCCTGTAATGCAATATAACTCTCAAACATGCACAGTTGAGGAGTCTGGTAGATGCTAAGTGTATAGTGATAGTGTAATATGGCATTATCAGATGCGCAGTATTATAAAATAGTACTTTGACATGTGTAGTAGCATATTATGACATTATGAATGCCAATGAACATACTTTGAG
Source organism: Ganaspis sp. Gsp50 (assembly GCA_011057455.1). NCBI lineage: Eukaryota > Metazoa > Arthropoda > Insecta > Hymenoptera > Figitidae > Ganaspis > Ganaspis sp. Gsp50. Next base: position 1,825 of record WNHD01004263.1, on the reverse strand, counting down.
ACTATTAGATGTTTATGAGGTAGTATAATATGGAACTGTGATATGCGTAGTAATATATAATAGTATTTTGACATGCGCAGTAGCATATTATTACACTATGACATGTCCCGTAATGTAAGATAACTATCAAACATGCACAGTTGAGGAGACGGTGAGATGTTCAGTGTATAGAGATAGTGTAATATGGGATAATGAGATGCACAGTACTATATAATAATAATTAAAATGCGCAGTAGCGTATTATGACATTATGAATGACAATAAACATACTATGAAACTGTTAGATGTTTATGAGATAGTGTAATAAGGCATTATGAGATGCGCAGTACTATATAATAGTACCTTGACATGCGCAGTGGCATATTATTACATTATGAGATGTGCCGTAATGTAATATAACTCTTTGACATGCGCCGTTGATGAGACGTTGAGATGTTTAGTGCATAGAGATAGTGTAATATGGGATCATGAGATGCACAGTACTTTATAATAGTACTTTGACATGTGCAGTAGCATATTATTACATTATGAGATGTCCCGTAATGTAATATAACTCTTTGACATGTGCAGTGGATGAGACTGTTAGATGTTTAGTGTATAGAGATAATTCAATATAACATTATGAGATGCGCAGTACTATATAGTAGTACTTTTACATGCTCATTATACATTAGAAATCTATCATATGCTTTGTGTACTAAACTATGAATTGGTGATTTCAGCAGTAGTGATCTTTCAATTAAAAGTCTGTCATTTATCAGTGCAACTTTGCAGCAAATTTGCAACAAGTTTTAGTTGATATTTGTCACAAGGGGGAGAAATCGTTACTTGCGTTTCATTTTTTTTATAGGAAGTAAAATGTAATTAATATATACTATATAATTAAATGTTAAAAAAATACAGCGACACTAAGAGACATCATACTGTCCTTGTCTTTCACGTGCAAAAGCATAAGGCAGAATGATGTGTCGACATGCATGTCGAGATTGTCGACCACAACCGCATCCATTGTAGAAAGACCCTAAGGGTGAAGTCACATGCGAGCACAAAACGTCGACCGAAAGCAGGAAATCATTAGAGTAAGTGAGACATCATCTATGTCACAGGCATGGATTGCTGCTTTCGGTCGACGTTTTTTGCTCGCATGTGACTTCACCCTAAGAACGTGAATGTCGAAAACCTACTATCATATGGAAGCTTCTATACACCACTCAGCGGTATTTAGTACACTCATGTCTGTACTAAGTAAACTTCGTACCTTGTACAGTCCTGGCAAGATATGTTTTAACATTTAGTTACTAAAAAACTTCCACTCTATGAGTTTCTTTCTAGGTAGATTTATTCTATGACTAACATCGCTATATTCGTCGGTCAATTTTACATATGTAGATAATTTAGAAATTTCGATTGATACCGACCAAGCAGACATTTTATAAAATGCCTATAGAACTCTTGGTTTGAGTCCGGATGATGGTAAATTAAAATTTAATTCGATGTGGTTGTCGAAATCAAATTTCTATTTTTAAGTAAATTTTGTTTGTTTGTTTGTTCTTCCTGCGGTTTCTTTTTTCAGAACAAAATTTAGTTAAAAATAAAAATTTAATTTCGACAACCACATCGAATTAAATTTTAATTTACCATCATCCGAACTCAAACCAAAAGTTCTATAGGCATTTTATAAAATGTCTGCTTGGTCGGTATCAATCGAAATTTCTAAATTATCTACCAGAGAGAAACTGAGAGTGGACACGTAATGTAAATGACCTGTTCCCATAAAACAGCGCCTCTGTCGGCCAGAATCGGAGACTAGGGAGGAACTTTGAAA
>WNHD01004262.1:0-11426 GCA_011057455.1 Ganaspis sp. Gsp50 | reverse complement strand
GCAAGGGTCACTCAAAAACTACTTTTTCACAACTTTGACGATTGTTTAAAAATACGGCCGTACAAAATCTCGAGTTTAAAACATATACATTTTCATCTATTCAACCTGCACTATATAATCGCATTGGTCTCCATCACCCTAGAATTTTGGCCGAAAAACAGCCTTTTTGGTACAGGCTGACTGGATTACTAGTACTCAGACAAAAATAATCCTATCTCTACGAATCCAACGGCATAGAATAGCCAGTTATATAGAGTGTACAAATAAAAAATAAAAGAAATAAAAAATAACAAGTGTCTATAAAAAAATAACAATAAAATAAATTGGGAAAGGGCAGAGCTAGAAGGTACACTAAACGATCAATCAAAGCGTTTTTAAGTTGCAAAAATAAAAATAAAATGCTTGCATTTTAACTTTTTGTAAAAATGCAAAATATATTCTTTAAAGACGATTTTTTTAAAATTTTCAAGTCTGAGAAAAATATTGTTATAATGGATCGATCAAGTTCAGACTCACATCACTGTTTGACACCCCACAAGACCTTTAATTTTATGGATAAATCATGGTTCTAACTGTTATGGTTTTCGAGGTATTCGTCGAAACATAGGGTAGACATTTACAATTTTTTTATAATTTCATTCATTCTTTTCTAATTTATTACCAAAAAATTTATTTATTTTAATATTATTTTATTTAATATACATACACACACATACACACACGGACATGTCTTCAAAAACAATATGTTGCTTGGGTCCTGGAGCCCGGTCGACAAACATCTAGAAATGTTGAGAACTCGAAATCAAACATTTGGGTGTAAATCAGAATCTCTTCTAGAAAATACTTATTTATAAGTTCACTTTAAAACCGATTTTGAGTACAAATATAATATATGAAGAAAAATTCTCAAGTTCATAATGTTAAAACCTATTATATGTGTACATCCGCATGAAATGGACCCACTTTGTCGGCTTCATTTTAGGAGATATTATTGAATTTCTAAAAAGATTTCAAATTTTCAAATTGTTTTTATTGATAAAGAAACCATTATAGAATATGCCCCTTCCAATCATGCGTTTATCATAACTCTATCGTTATTAGAAACACGTTAAAATCTTATTCTAAATTTTTAATTAATATTTGAGCTAATAGTAAATTGGAAGTTTAAACTCGTTTTTTTCAAAATTAGGTTTTTGACACTTTTGTCCTTAAACTCTTTCAACTTGAAAAATTTCTCATGTAGAAGGATCTGAAACCTCTCAAAATGTTCGAAATTTAATCAAGGATATGCTCACATAGACAAGTCCTATAGTTCCAAAGTGGGCCCTTTTTATAATATGGACGTACACATATAAGTTTATTGTGAATATAAAAAATTTGATATACTTGAAACTGCAGAAAGTTTTTAAAGTGCAAATAGGAAAAAATTTAGCCCTTTAAGACAACAAAATTAAAATTCAAAATTGGAAGATACATTTATAAGTAAATATTAATATAAACATTAACATTTATAAATCTCAGCAAGCAACAAGCACAACGTTTATGCACTGTAAAAAGTAAATCTTATTTTAAGACAGGAAACAAGTCTTAATTTAAGTTGCAACATTTTTAAGGCAGACCTTGCTGATTCTCAGATAACATCTTATTTTCATTTACATTGTGGAAAGCATACGAATAGGCAGACCAATCTTATTTTCAAGATATCATTAATTTCAGATGCATCTTAAAATACGATTTTCTTTTTACTGTGTGCAAGCAAGCAAGAATACGCTGATGTTTTAGCAAATATTCGCACACTATAGAAAAAGTGCCACACTTATTACTAACTTAGACCTAGAATGCCGTTGTTAACTTAGCTGAAGAAAGTTGTAAAACAAAGAAAATAGTTAAATTATGCTTCCTTGTACGAAAACTAAGAAATTCTGTGTAAAAAATAGAATTATGCGTTTTTATGCAACCCTTAAAATATCTGCGTACGTCTGCATGAAAACTGACCACTTTGGAGCTATTGGACTTATCTATGTGAGCATATTTTTCATTAAATTTCGACCATTTTGAGAGGTTTCCCGATCCTTCTACATGAAAAATTGAGTGTCCGGATCAAATAACTCAACCGACGCGCGAACTTCTTTTCTACTTACAGTGTTAGTCAGACAAAGTATTAGTTTACGTGCTTCGTCTGGCTCAAACTGTAAGTAGAAAACAAATGTTCGAGCGTCGCGTCGGTCGCTTTATTTGATCTGGACACTTAATTTGCCAAGTTGAAAGGGTTGTTGTTAACTATTAATTTTTATAATCAAAACACTATCAACATTTTCTTTTGTATATCGCATCTATTAAATTTTTTTAAAAATGAATTAATTTAAATCAATGATGGCTTATTTTCTTCAGAAAATAATTCTCTACAACTCCACCTTTTTGAATTTTTAAACAAATACACCGTTTATTAATTATGGTTGATTGTTTAAAAATAGAAGACTGATGAAAAGTAATTTTTATTATTAAATAAAATGAATAAATAAATTAAATTGATGTCATAAAATTTAAAACAAATTACTGTTGTACAATTTAAAAAAATTACATTTAGCCAAATTTCGTTGTTAACTATTAATTTTTATGATGAAAACACTATCAACATTTTCATTCGGTTATCGCATCTATAACATTTTTTAAAAAGGAATTAATTTAAATCAATGGTGGCTTATTTTCTTCAGATAATAATTCTCTACAACTCCACCTTTTTGAATTTTAAAACAAATACACCGTTTATTAATAATGGTTGATTGTTTAAAAATAGAAAACTGTGATTTTCTAAACAATCAACCATAATTAATGAACGGCGTATTTGTTTAAAAATTCAAAAAGGTGGAGTTGTAGAGAATTGTTTTCTGAAGAAAATGAGCCATCATTGATTTAAATTAATTCATTTTTAAACAATTTTATAGATGCGATAAACGAAAGAAAATTTTGATAGTGTTTTCATCATAAAAATTAATAGTTAACAACAAAATTTGGCTAAATGTATTTTTTTTCAATTGTACAACAGTAATTTGTTTTAAAATTTTATGAAATCAATTTCATTTATTTATTTTCTTTATTTAATAATAAAAATTACTTTTCATCAGTTTTTGAGGTTATGTTGAACTGATGTGATACCTTAAGGTTATAGAAGTGTCGAAAACCTAATTTTGAGAAAAACGAGTTTCAAGTTCCCGTTTAATATTAGCTCCCATGTTAATTGAAAATTAAGAATGAGATTTTAACGTGTTTTTAATTATGATATAGATATGATAAACACATGAATCTAAGGGGCATATTCTGTATTTGATTTTTTAATAATAAAAATAAATTCGAAAATTTGATACATAATTATTATATTTCACTTGGAAATGTCATAAAACATAGAAATTAGAAGTTAAACTAAATGGTAGGTAATTATGCATTTTTCACTAGATCTCCTTCTACTAAAGATGCTTTCAAATTTGTTGAATATTTATTTATTACCAAAGCTTATAATATACATTTACCAGAAATGGAGGAATACAATCTTGGAAATCAAAATTATGTTAGTAAATATTAACTATTATATCAATTATCGTTGTTATTAATAATAATTAGTCACAAATTTCGTCTGAAATTCTTCAAAGAAAGGATATTACGATAAACATACGAAACAGTTTTGCACACACAAAATATTTATCAACAAGTAAATTCAAAAAACTGTTGAAGAGGGAACAATAAAATTGAGTGTACATATTTCCTCTTAAAAGTCATATGACTGTATGGTTGGATCCAACAACTTTTTAGTTTTAGTTAGTTTAAATTTTTTTTACTTTAAATTTCTTGCACGTAATTAACAGTCATTTTCTTATATTTTAACAATCCTTCGTACTTTAAAAGAAGTCGATATGAAAATTACATTAATATTAAAATTAAGTGTTTTACATAGAGTTATAATGACTAAATCCATTTTTGAGATATTGCCATTCGATTCGTAAGAAAAGTAAAACTGCATATTTATATAATTTAATTTCGATTCGCATTACAATAAATTAAATTTATGCTATATGTGTTTACATGTTTACTACCCACACAGCAGCAGAACTTTCATGAATATTTGCAATATTCAGGGCGGTTTGGTGCTGTGTAAGTATGTGATATTAGGCTGCTGAATCTGTATCTGAGATCTATTCAGCCCCATAACTTTCAAGGACCAATAATTAAAGTTTAATTTGTAGCAAATTCTATAAAAATTGTACAAATGATTTGAATTCTATACTGATTAAAATTCTGAGGTTTCAATTTAAATCTAAGTTTAGAAAACTAAAGAAATACCTATTAGTTTTCGAGATATGGCTCAAAATTATAGAATATGTTCTACTGAAGAAACCAATCATATTTCCGGAACTATTTAATATATTTATAGTTTTCTGCACTTGAATTCAATGAAAAATTTTAGAGTTTACAAAAGTATTAGTTTCAGATTATTTTTATTAGTTTTATAAGGTTTGCAACGAATTAAACCTAAATTATAGGTTTTTAAATGTTATGTTAGAATCCTTCTGTTATGGCTTTTAATAGACCTTGGATTTCGAATTAGCAACTCCTACAACATATAGCAAAAAGGTCAAACCTCCATGACATAAAACAAATTCTGTCTTTTGGGATTGTGGTATTCTTCCCTTAATTTCTTTGTAATGTAAATTCTATATTCAAATCAATTTTTTGGATTTTTTAAAATACCAAGAAATTCGTAGAAATGAAAAATGACATTTTTTCACATGTAGGTCAATAGACATTTTTCAAAGTGGCCAAGTCTATCATAAAAATATATCTTTTTGTCAACGAAAACATTTACTGTAAGTGTACAGTATATAAACACTTATATATATATATTTAAGTTTTATGTATATTTTAAACATACGACCTCTTTCCTTAATGCCTGTTACAATCATTGCATCTACAATGTCCACTTCCTCTTCCTTGACCTCTTCCTTGTCCTCCTCTACCTCTGCCACCGCGAGTTCCTCTGTTACTTTCATAGCCATTTCCTCGATGATTCTGATATGTATTTCCTCTAATATTTTCATAGCTATTTTCTCTGCCTCTGTCTCTACCCCTACTACATCCAGATCCACAGTTACTTCTACTGAAACCTTCTCTGTCATTGCAGTAATCATTTTCTCTATAATAACCATCACAATTTACTTCATTCGTCCTATCTCCATTTGCCTTCTTCATTCCTCTTTTATTTTGCTTTCTCCCTTTCCCTCTCATGAAATTTTTCAATCTGTTTTGAAGTATCTGGAAATAAGAGCAATAAAGAGAAATAAAAATAAAAATTTCAAATTGGTTAAATTTTTATATGAACACTACTTAAAGCCTATTCACATATTTTTAGGCCATATAATCATATATCCAATATCCTGAATGATAATTTATCTAAAAGTGAAAGATATACCTTTCCCTTTTGTTTGCACTAGTTTTTTCAAGAATAATGATAAATGTAACATTCATGAAACACTGAGGTTTTCTAAAATGATTCCTGAAACCTTTTCTCAGACGCGGTCAAATATGGTTAATTATGTGAAAAAGTAGCATATTGTAACAGGCGCATGATTTCTCCTCAAAATCTAAAAGCTCGAATAACCCTTTAATCGAAATTGAAAATGTCGAATAGTTATTTTATCGAAAAGACAAAAGTTCGAATATTAAATTTGTTGAAAATCCAAAATGTCGAATGTTTGTTTCGTCGAAATTCTAAAAGTTCGAATCTTAATTTCGTCAAAATGACAAAAGTTCGAATGTTAATTTCGACGAAAGGCCATAAGATGGAACATTAATTTCGTCGAAAAAGGAAAAGGACGAATTTTCATTTTGTCGAAATCTCAAAAGTTTGAATATTAACTTCGTCGAAAAGTCAAAAGGTCGATTTTTAATTTTATCGAAATGCCAAAAGAGCAAATGTTCAAACAATTCTTGAATTTCGCGTTTCGAGGAAATCAAAATTCGACCTTTTGACTTTTCTATCAATTAGACATTCGAAATTTTGGCTTCTCTGTAAAATAAACATTCGTGCTTTTCCCCTTTAGACGAAATTAATTTTCCAACGTTTAGTCTGTCGACTTTTTTAACTTTCGAGGTATTCGCGTTTCGACAAAATTCATTTTCAATCTTTTGCACTTTCGTCGAATTTAATATTCGATTTTTTGACTCTTCGATCAAAGAGAAACTCGAAATTTTGCCTTTTCGTCGAAATTAACATTCGACCTTTTAGAATTTCGACAACATTAATATTCCATTCTTTGTTCTGTTGAGTTCTTAACTATTCAAACATTTGAATTTCGACTTTTTGAACATTTGCTCTTTTGGCATTTCGATAAAATTAACAATCGACCTTTTGACTTTTCGGCGAAGTTAATATTCAAACTTTTAAGATTTCGACAAAATGAAAATTCGTCCTTTTCAAGTTTCGACGAAATTAACATTCGAACTTTTGTCTTTTCGTCGAAATTAACAATCGAACTTTTGTCATTTTGACGAAATTAAGATTCGAACTTTTAGAATTTCGAAGAAACAAACATTCGACATTTTGGATTTTCGACAAATTCAATATTCGAACTTTTGGCTTTTCGATGAAATAACCATTCGACATTTTCAATTTCGATCAAATGGTTATTCGAGCTTTCAGGTTTCGAGGAGAAATCATGCGCCTGTATTGTAAACAAAAATTTTGACGATGTGGATAGCGCCATTATATTCAAGTAAATCTATTAAAGAGCAGTTTGTGGAAATAAAAAAAAATCTTAGTAAGGAACGGATTGACAAGCGATTTTGGAGACGCATTGAAAAGAAAACGATTAGTCTCGTGAGGTTGCAACGTCGAGATACTTTTCTTTTATCCATTTTGCTTCCTTATAGAGGAAGCATTGTTTTAATTTTTGGTAACCCTTCAAAATAAAAAATTCGACTAAATGTGAATAAATTTATTATTGTAATACGAAGAATAATTATTAAAGAAACAAAAACTTTACGTTGCAACCTCGAGATTTATATATAGAAAGAGTTTGACAAACTACGGAAAGATCGGTTTAGTAGATTTGGAGTTATACTGAACACCGACTTCAAAACACGTTTTAAAGTTTTGAATACTGGAAAGAACGCTTTATTTTGAATACAATTACAAAGAATTATCGATTCCTGGGCGGTGGAGTTTCAAATGACCCAAGTGAAACAATTCCTTGGAAACGATTCTGACGAAAACTTCACATTTTCCAAGAATTAAATTATCGTCTGAATCATTTCCGATTATTGTTTTCACCTGGGGAGGAAAGAGGCAATAAGTCTGCCCAGATAACACCCAAATTTGCGAGAACCTAAGGAAGAGGTAAAGGATTAAAATTCTTTTTGCAATTTTTTGTTTTAAATTTTAAGTAAATGCACAATATCTCAGAAATATTCTTTCCAAATTTTAAGTTGATCGGAGCAAAATTACAGAAGTTATGAGTATTTAAGCGTTCGTTGCTCCAACCCGAGCTAAACAATAACAAGTGTCGCAAAAAGTTTATTACTGCGTTTTTATTCACGTAATTTTCTTTACTGAATTTCCAACTAAGTTTAAATTATTGCTGTATAACCATATTTATTAGTAAAAACTATTTGATAAAAGCTCTTTGCTCTATGAAACTGGCATCAAGTATGAAACAATTATCAAGTTATATGTTGAAGTTTTTCGGTGCAAACTTTTAAAGCCTTTTTCTGAAACTTGTTATTTTTGAAGCATGTGTTCACCATAACTAAAAATCTACTAAGCCCCTTGTTTTGAAATTTGTCACACAATTCACCAGGTATTCCTGGGAACTTTTTTGTTATGTTTAATAATAATTAATTCTGCAATAACAAATTAGCCGACTTTTTCAGCAAAAAACGGAAGTTTTGAATTCAAAGTACTATGAAAAATTGAAAAATCAAAACAGAAACATCTCCACTAACAAATACAGTTTAATTTTTTTGCAAGTTACAATGAAAACCGCGAAACAACTTTTTTCGAAGCGCATCCGAAAATTCTTTGTCATTCGCTTAATTTTCAAGATTTTATATTGAAAATTTCGAAAAATATTGTGTATGTGTTGCACTTTTATATGAAAATTTATTAAATTATCTGACACTATCTGTATATCGCAAAAGAAAAATATTGAAAACGTGTGATTTCCTCACCGAATTAACTTCCCCCCCCCCTCCCGACCCTTAACAGAGAGTTATTCATGGTAAATTCATTGCCAACTCTGAAATTTTCTTTAGTGAAAGATTATTAAAAAATTTAATTGACGAGTTTGGTTTTAATTTAACAAATTATATACAACATTTACGATCAAGGCTGTCGCAGAAAATATTTTACAAAATTTCGATTTCTGAAGTTTTTATAAATCTTTTGGAAGCCTTCTGCAATAACATATGAGATTACTGCAAACAGAGTCCTAAAATTTAGAAATTGTCTTCAAACTTACTTCATAACTATCAGAAATGATGTGGTCGATCATTTTAGCATCCTCCTGTGGCATTCTGCATCCATTTTTAGCATTCCTTTGCATCTCACGTAGTTCCTGAAGCGGCTGTTGGGACAATTGGGGGAAGTTTTGTGGATTTACAAAACCGTGTGATGCTTGGTGCACCATCCATGGCGGCTGAAACGATGGATATGGTTGTAAGTAATGTTGTTGAAGTCCACACGGGTATGGTGGAAAGTAAGGTGCTTGATATTGCATAAAACGGGGCATTTGATGTGGTAAGGATTGCTGCATGTAGAATTGCTCTTGTGCATGAAAAGATTCTCTCTGATGTGGATTTGGATTTGAAAACGGAGGCAGTGGTGGTTGATTAAATTGAGAAGAAGACGATGTATGCTGATCTATCAACGATGTTTCTTCGCGGATAACCTGATTTCCCGTACCTGGCGGAGGATCAAGCGTTGGAGGTGGCATTGTTTGTTGATTTGACAATGTTATCTCACCAGCCTGCTGTTGTTCAGTGCCTGTTGTAGGATTATTTTGATTCTGGGTTGATATTTTTTCTAAAGTTTGACGTGAAGGATGTTTTTCCTGAGTGTCCTTCCCTGAAATAATTGCAGGAGGCATCGATTGTCCAGTTCTTGGTATTTCTTGCGATGACGATTGAATGTCCTGGATTCCACTTCCATCCTCAGTATTTTTCTTCGAATGGCGTCCTATTTTTCTCTTTGTTACGTTATTATCATTGAGATGGTTTTCTTCGTCATCGATATGAGAATTACTTCCTGTAAGAAAAGTTTATTGTAAAAATTTACTTATAAAATTAATTATGGAGCAAAGTACGACAAAATAAAAATGTATAAATATGACAAAGTTTGATTTAAACAACAAAAAATTAGACAATGAAGATGATTAGAGTTTAAAGGCAAAAAATGAGTAACATCTAGTATATACAAATTACTTTTAAGTATTAAAATAACTCGTAATATATAATGTTTTAGAAAAGGGTCACTTTATTTTGTTTCATTTAATTAATTGTTAAACCATTTTTAAAATATCAAAAATTCAAGAGATGACAAGACATAGGAGCAAATTCGAATTAAGTTCTTTTTACCTTATTATTATTTGTTTGTCTACATATTAAATTATGTATATAATATAAATAATAAAGCTCATAATATAAATAATGGTATTCAAAAATGAAATAAAAGTCTACAAATAAATTATGAATGAACTTGTAAATCATCTAAAATTAAATAGAATTGATAGAAAAATGAGTATTTTAACGAATAGCATGAATAAGCCTTAAATCAAATTTGTTAAATTTCGAGTTGATAGAATATTATTTAATTAATTTTGCAATTACCATGCAGTACAATACAATTGCATTTTTGCAATACAAATAATAATTAAATAATTGTTTGTATTAAATAAATTATATTTAATCATTTGATTGTTCGCATAGAAGTTTTGCAGACTTTACACTTAAGAGATTTTCAATATTATATCATTTTTATTGAGATAGCCTTTTAAATGATGGTTTTTTGCAACACTGACATTTTAACTATTGGACATTATGGTAAATTAAAACCCTCGCAGTTTATTTTTTTATAAAATTAATGTCAGTTGCAATAAAAGTTACTCAACAATGACAATCAACTCATACAATTTCTACAAATATCTCAGTCTAGCAATTAAATATTCTTCTAAATTAAAAATTTCTTTGTCTCATTCTTAATAAAATAAAGAATCATAGAAATATTTTATTTCAGCTATAAAATTGAAATTTTTTTGCACTTAACTGTCAAATTTAGTAAGAAAATTGTATTTCAAGACCGTAATACATTTTATCAGGACATTTATGAATACAAAATTTAATTTGTTATTTTCTTATTAAATAATGAAAAAAAATTAATAAAAATTGCGCATTCGGAAAGTCTCAGTACGGATTGAATTGTTCTTACTGTACCATGGAATTTTAACTAATAATGAACTTCTACTTTTAATATTAAATAAATTTAACATGCAGAAGAGTGTGAATGAGGTAGGAAATTGAAAGTTTCAGATCATTTAGGCATCGCTTCAAATTAAAATATGATACGATCTGAAGAGAAGAATTTTACAAGAATTTGAAATTAGGTTAGGTTTGCTGACAGTTTTAACTTAATTAATGCTTTCTTTTTAATTATTTGCAACGATCAAAAGTTTGTTTTGAATAGATTTTTTATATACTGTCGAGAAAAGCTGCTTCTGTCTGCAAATAATTAAAAGGAAGGCATTAATTAAATTAAAACTGTAAGCAAGCATTACCTACTTTCAAATCCTAGTAAGGTTCCTTTCTTCAGATAGTTTCACAAGTATAAGAAAGGGAATTCAATCGAAATTGACTTAGATTTCTCTAATTTGTCACTCTTTCACAAACTTTAAAATTGAAAAATACACTTACCTCTCGTATTGTATCTCTTTGTAGAAGACATTTTTCAAAATTCTTGTTCAGCAGCCAAGAAATGAATTTTGGTAACACCAAAAAATATTACCTCTGCTAAGTCCGCACAAAAGAAGGTTATACATACAAGCCTGTTTACAAATATCAGCACTGACAAGTATTAGGCTGTGTCAGTTGTGACGTTAGATAGCTGGAGGGATAACAAAGCAGACGAAATGCTTGTCAAAGTTTGATTTATAAAGCGTCTGGATTTTTAATAATCAATTGACAACCCGTAATTAAACCGAATTGGTATAATTTATCGATAATTTATTATGTTATTAAATTATTTGTTTAAATAAAACCTACTAATTTTTAGAAATTTTTTGAATTTTGAAGGCACCGATTTGACATGTTTTGCCTAATTCTATTATTTTCTTACTTCATGTCAATATTGATTTGATGTAATGAAGTAAGAAAACAATAGAAAGTGG
>WNHD01004261.1:0-12320 GCA_011057455.1 Ganaspis sp. Gsp50 | reverse complement strand
TCAAATGGAAGCTATGGATGGAGCAGCAAGGTGTCTCGAAGTGCTTAGGGTACAGAATAAAATTTGCAACTGCAGACCTCTTGAATTTAATACTCGGTTATTGGAAGTAGCTGGGTCTGTTGGAGCAAAGGTAAAAGTAGTTACAAAATTATGATATTTAATTATTTATATATCTGTTAAATGTGCAAATTATAGTTCAATGTAAAACAAATATCTTCCCCTCATGGTAAGAAAAACTTTAATTGAAAGACAGTCTCCGCTTTCAATATAACCACTCTCAATATGACCACTCTCAATATGATCACTCTCAATATGCCTACTCACAGAATGCCTATTCTCAATATGCCCGCTCTCAATATGCCCGAGTTATGAATTTTCATAATTTCGATTTTTTAAAGATGGACCTGTTTTCAATAGCCTCTAACTTAAAAAGTATTGAATATACAAAAATTTCGCAATTAGGAAAAGAGTTTCTTTTTCCCTATTAACGAAAAAAATGTCCCGCTCTCAATATGCCCGCTTCCCCTCAGCAGCGCTCCAATGCTTCTCCCTCTTTCTACCTTCTTCCCGTTTCGAATTCTCCACTCTAAACGTTCAGCGCTGAGAGTGAGTGGGGGAACCTTCTTTCCTGGATAATCATCTCCCTTACTCCTCATGACTGGACATATTGAGAGCGGAGACTGTATTCAAATAGAATAGTTAATCATTTAAAAATATACATATACCAACGATTTCAAGATTATCACTATTGAATAAAATTTCTCTTGAATAAAATTTCTCTTAAATAAAATTTCTCTTGAATAAAATCTCTATTTAATAAAATCTCTATTGATTAAAATACATAATCTATTACAGACAAATGGAACTTTCACATAAATATTGACTTATTGCGAAATGTGATTTGTGATTGAAATTTCCTTTCGGGGATGTTTTCAGCTTCTGGTGAGAACAGTGAGATGTAGATTATCACGAATTTATGGATCGCTAGGGGACGAGGAACAAAAAAATCACCATGAAAGATTGGCAGCAACGATGGAAGAAGATTTAGAATTACGTTGCGGAAGTTGCAATGAACCTTTCGGATTAGAAGCAGACTCTCTAGAGGCTCTGCCATGCTCACATATACTACATGCCAGGTACAATTTATGAAAGAATTCTTCACAAACTAAAATTCATCACAAACTTCATTACACTCTTAATTTATTCATTGCGCTCTGAGTGAGTAACAAATCGTAAAAAATATCATGAAATAAGATTCTACGAGTACGGATAAAAAGGATGATTAGTTTATGAAAAAAGGACAATTGGTAAAAAATGCAATCAAAACACAATTTTAAAGTTTCGGAATTTCGGAAGTTCATTTGTATAACTTCCTTTGAGAATTTATTCTAAAAGAAAATTTTAGAAAAAGAATGTTTAAAGCGGAGAATTTAAAGTGTGAATAAAATGAATATAGCAAATGTAAGACAACAAGAATAATTAATAGAATATTGATAAATTCATCACTGGGTTGAAATTATTAATTGAAAAAAATCATTCTTTTCGAGTCAATAAAGAAGAAAACGTCGAAACCTTAAAAAGAAAAAACTAGTTTTTAATAAATTTTGTTATTGTCTCGGAGAGAATGATTTTCTATTTTTAATGATTTTCTATTTTCTAGTCAACGATTAATAGTATTTCTATTCCACTTCTTCTTGGAGCGAATGTGAATGTTCGTTGAAAAAATAATAGATCGAGAAATTATATTGTGTTTTTTAAATTAATAAATAATAATTATAAAGCAAGTAAACCATAAGCTATCACAGCTTTTGAAAAATATTCAATTGTCAATATAGGTCAATAAATTTGTAAAGTCAACTAGAAATGAAATATTCTTAATTAATTAATAAAATTGTATTCTAAATCGTATTCTAAAAAACTAATGAGCAATGAAATTTTTGGGTTTACCGTTTTTTTAATCAATCTTTTTTCCTTTTGAACAATTAACGACACGAGTTTAAAATGAAATGTTTGTTTTCCTTGAAATTCGTTACATGATGATGAAAAACCTATAGCATACATCAATATGTAGTTTCATGAAATTTAATTCGGAAGAAATTGCTCAGCGGGGAATCTAGGTAGGATCAAGGGAGGATTTGCCCCCGACCGTGATTTTAAGAACACATACTTTCAACTTGAGAAGTCTATTTATTTTCACTGATTGTCTCCGATTCCAAGTGAACAATTCGATCCGATTTTTATTTTCACAAAACCAAACAATTATTTTTTACTACTAAACTTATTATTAGCAAACTTTTTTCTACTAAACTTTTTAGTACGAAACTTTTTACTACTAAAATTTTTACTACTAAAAGTTTTACTACTAAAAGTTTTACTACTAAAAATTTTACTACTAAAATTTTTACTACTAAACTTTTTATTATACTAAGCTTTATACTACTAAATTTTGTACTATTAAACTTTAAACAATTTAAAAACTTCTAAACAATTTACTACTAAACAATTTCTTACAATTACTAAACAATCTTTCCGAGAAAAGAAACCTTAGAAGCTAAAATCGATTTCTAGATTAAGAACATTTAAGTAAAGGGTGTTTTTGAATATTCTGAAATAAAAAACAATTTTCATGGAGTATTTTTTAATTAATGATAATTTAAACATCAACAATTTGTGCAAAATCTATTGCCACAGATGCTTTTTTCTCCTTTTTTTTTATTTGATTAGTTTTTGGTTAATTAGGTTCCTTCATTTCGTTTCGTCTATTTCAGAATAAAATAAATTACTATAAATATAAATTTAGAATCTTTTTTAAAATTACATTTGTTTACAAAGCTTTTAGAGTCACGTGAAAAAAGCATGCTTTTCTGTACATTGTGCAAAAAAGTTTACTTTTCCACGTAGTATACAGAAAAGTATCTGTACTCTTTGCGTAAAATTAAGTATCCCTTGTTAGCATCTGTTAGTTACATTTATTATATTAATTATTTTAAAAATCTAATAAATATTTTCGATTACAAAAGAAACAATGCTTTCCTATGAGGAAGCAAAACTGTTCAAAAAACTATAATAACCTTTCCTGTTCAAAAAACTATAATAATATTTTATATAAAAAAGAAAATTGTCTTTCTTTCTTTTTTATTTAAAGTACAGTGTGCACCTAGTATATAAAAGAGCTTTTTCCGTCTTCATATAAATTACTGCACTCGTCTGAAAACAACTTTCGACACTAGGTGCATAATGTACTATTAATTTAAAATTGTGTAAAATTGTTTTAAAATTAAAACTGTATCAAAAGTTCTTTACAGCTAAAATTGTGAAAGGAGTTTTTACATTTAAATTTTATGGTAAACATTTTTTAAAGTTAAAACTGGAAAAATACTGGGTAAACTGGGTAAATTTTTTAAAATTAAAATTGTGCAAACTCTTGTTTAAAATAAAAAATTTTTAAACATTCTTTTAAACTTAAATTTGCATAAACATTTTTTGTGGTTAAAATTCTGTATATTTTGTTGTTAATGTTATTATTTATATTTTTTATCTACCTTGAACTATAATTCTCGGACGTTAAATTCTTATCGAGGGGTCGTCAACTAAAGTATTCTTCGTACACTTGCCAGATATTCTTCAATATTCTGTAGATATTCCCATATTCAATATTCTCAGTATTCGAGAATTTTTTTCAAATAATATTCCAGAATATATAAAAATATTCAGCATTAGTCTTCAGTATTTTCAAGTATTCTTAAGTATTCTCAGATATTCTTATATATTCTGGAGTACTCTCTAATAAACTTAATATTTTTATAAGTAACATTCTTAGTATTCTCAAGTATTCTTAAATATTCTTCGATATTCTTAGATATTCTGGAGTATTCTCTAATAAACTCAATATTTTTTACATAATTTTTATATTTCGACTTTAAAATTTGTAAGAATCATGCATCTTTCAGAAAGACAGATAATTTCTTGTCCACTCTCTTCTAAATCTGATACTGATGACAAAGTACTAGTTTATTTTTATATTTAAAACTTATTCTTACACATGTTCAATGATATTTTCGTGAATTTCATTATATTTTGAATATTCTATATTCCTAAGTATTCCCAAATATTCTCAAATATTCCCAAGGTATTCTTTGAGAATATATTCTCCGTATAGGCTTAATCAGGAGTTGACGACCCCTCGATTCTTATTAATATTATTGTTTACTTTTTCTACAATTATTTTTTTTATCAAAATTAAAAAGAAAATTTTTTTCAGATGCGCATATGACATTTTAAAACGACGAGATAAGAAAAAGAAGCGCTTGTGTCCTGATTGTCATAAATCAGTCAGTTCTCGACTGTACCTCCACTGTGACGATCCTCATGGTATGAACACTTTGAACCACAGTTCCTTAAGTTTAGCATCGCTACGAGCAAGCAGTCTGGCAACTCTCGAAGATTGTCATGCAACTAGCAGTGTTTAAAAAAAAGGTTATGAAATAGGTGCCAATGATTTTACGGGTAATTAGGATTTTGTACAAAATAATTGACGTACGTTGCAATTATTACAAACTATGCTGTTATAAAACAATCTCAGTTTATTTCACTTATGCGCATTTACTTCTTAACATTTTTAAACACTCATAAAAACGATTCCAATTTTTCTTATGAATTACTTTTTTACACATTTTTCTATGAAATATTATTTTACATTTTTCCAGATAGCATATTAATATGCAAACACAAGTTCTGTTATTAACGGAAAATTTTATACAAATTTGCATAAAATGAATTATCAAAACTTGTGTTGTTTTAAATGGTTTTTTGCAAAGTATGCAAGAATTTTCTTGCTACTGAATAATATTCTGTTTTGACATTTTTTTACGTTTCTTTAAATATGATGCTCAATGTGTTATAAAATTAAATGTAATTTTAAGTTCTAATTATCGCAATCGTTTTTTATTTTTATTAATCTTCACTTTGCTTTCTTATAGAGGAAGCATTGTTTTTATTATAAAATAAAATAGATTCTTTTTCAATGCTTGTAACTTTTTGTGAAGTTAAAATAAATTGTCATCTTATTATTATTTGTCGAAAATTGACATAAATTATTAAGAAACATACCAATTTGGTTTTTTAAGCACATACGGTCGTTTACGTTTGAAGAAACTTTTTAAAATATTTTCTGAAGGGCAATAGAGTACGCGATATATTGTACAAAATAGGTAAAAAAGTAAGACTGGATACGGTATGTGAATTTTATTAATATAAAAAGTTCCTATTGTTAATTTTATTAATTTATTTATTCTTTAATAAGTTGCCAACTTTAAGCAAAAACTATGTGGAAATCATTGATATATTCCAAAATGTGAAGAAAAAGTTTTTATGATTCGGTTTTATATACAAAAAAACAATACAAAAAATTTTGTTACAAAACTCTATATTTAAAACAAAAACGTTATGTTTAAAACAAAAACATTATTTTCTAAACAAATGTATTATATTTGAAGCAAACACATTTTATTTAAAGCAAACACATTTTATTTAAAACAAACACAAAATATTTAAAACAAACATATTGTATATTTAAAAAGACATTTTGTTAACAAAAAACACATTCTGTTGAAAAAAACAATTATAAATTGTCTCAAGAGAAAAAATATATTATTTTCTAAAGAAGAATGCACAATATTCATTTTTGCTAAAAGTATAACTATAACTCGCTACAGATCAATTACCGAATGTTTTGTTGATAGAATTAAAAAAAACTTGTAAAATTTTTAACTGACGCTAGAGATGTGAGAAATAATTCTTTACAAAATGAGTAATTTTGAAAAATGGAAAAAACTAGTGAGAAAAAGAAAAAATTATTCAAGCTTTAATAAGGAGCATGGATCCTTGTTAGATGTTACTATACTAACTATAGAACGTTTTTAACTATGTAATAAATTATCGAAACTGTGTGGTATTTTACTATCAGAGGGGTTATTTAAAAAGAGATCATTAATTCGAAAGATGAAATATGTGAGAGTCTAATTTATAATATTTATCTATGACACAGCACTGCACTAACAAAGGGTGCCGCACCTAAAATTGTAATTTATAGAGAAAATGTTTATGTATTGTAGGAATATCTAATACTCACTGCCGTAGGTGCATTTTATCATCCTTTAAACCCTTGACAATCCTACTTGACAAAGTATTAAAATCATACTCATCGTGCAAAATTAGAAATCAGAAAACAATTTTCCTTTTCTGTTTCAAAAACTGATAATTAACAGTCTTTTTCTATAAGCAAATGTATCCAAAGACAATTGTTATTATTATTATTGTCATTATTTTCTCTTTTGCTTTCTTTTGAACTCTTATATGATAGTTAATATTTAATTTACAGTTTCCTTTCTTAATAGCTCTGCTCTCAATAAAGCCGCTCTCAATAGTTAAGGCTTCCTCAAAGTTTGAGGTCTCTCCTACTTTTTTTGACAAGGAGAACTTTTTACAGGGTATTATTATTAGTATATTGTTGTAATTATTGCATTATTATTATTATTATTATTATTATTATTATTATTATTATTATTACTATTTTATTTTTATTACTATAATTTTATTATTATAATTTTTACTATTTTATTTTCATTACTATAATTTTATTATTATTATTTTTACTATTTTATATTTGTTACTATAATTTTTATTATTATTATTATTATTAATATTATTATTATCTCTTTTACTTTCTTTTTGAGTCTTGCATGATAGTAAATATTTATTCTATACTCTCCCCTCTCTTAATAGTTCCGCTCTCAATAAAACTGCTCTTAATACATCCGATCTCAATAGTTCCGTTTTCTCTCATCAGTGCTCAAATGTTTCTTCCACTTTTTGTTTTCTTCACATTTTGTATTTATGACACGATCTGAAGAAAGGGACCTAAGAAGCATTTGAAAACAGGTTATGTTTGCTGACAGTTTTAACTTGATAAATACTTTCTCTTTAATTATTTGCAGCCAAAGAAAGTTTTTCTTGAACAGCTTTTTTATATACTATCGAGAAAAATTGTTTCTGTTAACAGATAATTAAATAGGAAGCTTTAAGTTAAAACTGTTAGTTTTAATCAAGTTAAAACTGTTAGCAAACATAACCTATTTTCAAATGCTTCTTAGGTCCCTTTCTTCAGATCGTGTCACGTCTATCGCTCTCAATAGATCCGCTATCCAATGGCTAGGAGTTAGAAAATCTGTTTTTCTGAAAAGTTATTCCCCATAACAGGTCATATTGAGAGAGGGTGATATGTTAAAAAGATATTTTAATTTTCCACAATTGTTAAGAAAAGGTAAATTAGCTATGTGAATAAATAATGAATCAAGTATATTAATGAAATATTATAATTTGAAAATGAATTTGTTTTCTGATTTCTAATTAAATTGGTCCCTTAACAATTATTGTAGACTTTTTATTTTTAATAAATTATTGTGCAGTGAGCGGTAGACAATGTTCCACGTTTTAAAAAAAGTTATTTAATACTTTTTTTAAAAAATTATAAAGACTGGGGTAGGATTTTGAGTGAGCAGCGTCAATTTTTGGCGCTACTGAAAAGTAGCGCTTTTTTCTACTTGGAAAGTAGAATTAAGTATATTAAGAGAATTTAAATGTTTTTGATAAAAGTAATTGTCAATGAAATCTATACAAATATTTTTTTTATACAAACTAACTAAAATCACAAGATTTTATTTTATTTTTTTTAATTTAGTGCGCTCCTACAAAAAACTGAAACTGTATTTTTTATAATTTATTATTTACATATTTGTCCATATAATGAAAACTTTTACATGGAAAAATTAATTTTCTATAGTTTTCTATTTTCTATTTAATTTTCTATTTCTATATTTTCTATCATTTATTATTGATATATTTTCTTACAATATGGAAATGTAACATCGAAAAAAAACGTTTCAGTAACCAATATATTAATTTCGAACCTCTATGCGCAGTCGTTCAATATATGCATCTGCGCACCTGTTCCGTTTCGGCCTTCAGGAGCGTATGCATCAAAATTCCACCCTAACTACAAAAAAGATGTTAAATTCTTGAAAAATTCTTTATATATTCCTATAAATGCGTTCCTGGTCTTAAAAAAAGTATAAATAGAACATTTATTTATTGATTTCACTTGCAATAACATTTATTAATAACATTTAAATTCTAAGTGCCAAGCAGTATTCACAGCTCAACTCAGAATTCAAGCTCCGATTTCTCGATTGAAAAAATAAAAAATACGTACGATTTACAACTAAAAACGATTTACAATTGAAAACGATTTACAACTTGGAAATGAATGTTTGAAATCGAATTAGTTTTCAAAATTATTGAATAATTTAATGAATAATGAAAATTGTTTATTTTAAGTGTAAACTGATTAAATTGAAATGTAACCAAATCTAGATTTTAGACTTAATATGTCAGCGTACGTCAAAGAAAGTAAATTACGTAAACCTTCCAATCTCATTCTGCCAAACGAAATGTTAAAATGATTTCCAGACTTTATTACACTTTATCCCTTTTTATTAGAATGGGAACAAATAACCGTGCGAATTTTATAATGAAAGGAAATAATTTAAATATCTTTTACTTAGGAGAAACCAATTACTATTAATATGCTCAGCTCGTCTCGTTTCCACGAATAATGGAACTCTGCCTGTAAAAATGTAATTTTAGAAATGTGAATAGAAGATTAATAAATGACAGTAATAAAAATTGATAGTCAAAGATAAACGAAATTATCGACTACGTCAATGAATGTGATATACTAATAATCGTGGAAACGTGGAATTTGCAACAAAAGAAAATAATTACAGATGTAAGGCATTTTTTGTGTGGAATTTGCAACAAAGGAAAATAATTATGGCATTTATTGTTTGTTCTGTTATCTACATTCCTGAGTGTACTGTCCTCGTGAGTGGGAATTTTATACCTCCTTCCTGGACCTATTGAGAAACATTTTCAAAAATATTTTAAATATTTTTCGATAAATGGAAAATAATTTTGTTCATGAAAAGCTTTTCACAGATTTGGCGCTCGCTCTAAGCGAACACGTTCACGTTATAGACAGGCCGGTCCTCAAAGTGTATTAAAATAAAAATAAAATACTGCGATGAACGCACAATTCAAATACTGTAGTCAAACAAACACAAGATTACTTGAAATATAAAACATCACTTTCTCAAACGCACCATCAAGAGATGTGAAGAACGTTGGTTATTTAACAATCCTTATTGGACTTATTGTAAAAAATGATGTTACAATTTAAGATAATTATTTGAGTGCGTTTGTTGTGCAAATTTTATTAGTGGAGTCATTCAACTACAATTAATGTTATGAAAATAAATAATACTGTTTTACGAAAACAAATCTGATTTTTTATTCCTTTTTCCCGCAACTAATTTATTTATAAATTTCCAATTGTTTTTCATTAATTTAAATTTTGAAATAAAAAAAATTTCAATTAAAAATTTCAATTACAAATTTCAATTAAAAATTTTAATTAAAAATTAAATTTATATTATATAACATATTTATAATTATATAATATTTTAATACGTAGTGTTTAACAAGAATTTTTCATCATGGATGTCGGCTAAGGCTGGCATGTAATGAAGTAGGAAAAACTGAATGAAAACTGTCTTTCCCTTTTTCTAGATTTTTAGCCGTTTAGGAGTTATCGTTGTTTAAAGTTGGTCAATTATGATGGGCTGGCGGATGGACTTTTAGCGCATCGAAACGAAGTTGCGCGCAGAATTGCAAAGCATCGTTCGGCTCGCGCATGAATTGCAAACTTTAAAGCGCGATAACTCCTAAACGGTTACAAATTTTCAAAAATAGTAAAGGACTTTTGAATTTTGTTTCTGTGCTTTATTTGCAATTAAAATATTATCCCTTGACACATGTTTATTCTTTTTAAATAAAATAAAATTACCTACCAGTTGCTGATCTAAAATTGAATTTGTTTTGAAATTAAAATTTATTTCTAAATTGAGACTGGTTTCCAAACTAAAACTTATTTCCAAATTAAAACTTGCTTTCAAATTAAATTTTGTTTCCAAATTAAAACTTGTTTTCAAATTAAATTTTGTTTTCAAATTAAAACTTGTTTTCAAACAAAACTTGTTCTCTAGTTAAAAAATTTTTTCCAAAGAAGACTTCTTAAATTAAATTTGCGTTTTCTTTTAAATAACATTTCCCAAATTAAAACAGTTTTTTTCATTGTTTCCTAATTAAAACTTGTTTCCAAATCAAAACTTGGTTTCAAAATTGAAAATTGTTTCCAAATTAAAACTTGTTTCCAAATCAAAACTTGTTTCCAAATCAAAACTTGGTTTCAAAATTGAAAATTTTTTCCAAATTAAAATTTGTTTACAAATCAAAACTTGTTTAGAAATTAAAACTTGGTTTTAAATAAAAATTTGCTTTCAAATAAAAACAATTTTTTGTCAAAGAAAACTTGTTTTTGATTTTAAAATGTGCTTTCGCAATAAAACTTGTTTATTATCAACGTAAATTCTTTATTGTAATAAAATAACTTACAAAATGATATTAGACACGTTGGTCCAATAAGTACGATAATTATAAAACCTAGTTAATTTTTGTACAATTTGTTACAATTACAGTAAGCGATTTGACCTCAGAGTAACTACTTTTTTAAACAAAACGTATAACACTATCGAGAAAATTAAGAATTGAAAAATATTAACTCTAGAAAACAACTATTATATAAGACATAGAATACATTTTCAGACTGTATAAAAGGACTTAAGCCTACAGGCCTTAGCTATAATTAGGCAATTCAATTATATTTAATATCGAAAAAGGTATAAAATCACTGTTTTGATTTCAATTATTTTAAAACACAAAAAAGAATATTTTACACTATAAATTTGACGCCGCATACTATAACATTTTCAAAGTGAATATTAATCACCGCAGGACATTTTTACAAATAAATTAAAATTCTGTTTTATAATACAAATACAGTTTTAAATAAAACAAAATCAAAATCCAATTAATTTACTTTTTATATAATACAACACTAAAATTCAATTCACTAGAATTCAAATTAATTCATTTTTTATCTAATACTAAATAAAATTCATGAAATTCATAAATCAATTTTCAATTTTCGTCTAGATATGTTCTTAATTAATTTTTGTTTAAAAGCAGAATTGGAAGAATAATAAAGTTTTTTTTCGTAGATTACAAATTCCAGCATGTAATAAATATAAAGAATTTAATACTTTTAATTATCCTTTTGTATTTTCACTATCCGGAAATAAGTTTACTTTTTGGGAGTAAGAAAAAATTAACCGCGTTGGTTAAGTTTAATATTTTCAATGTGAAAATTCTTTGGAAACGAATTTTTATCAACAGTAATAGATTAAATTTTTAAAGTTTTTAATATGTAAAATGTTTGTCTATACTTTCTTGAAAAATGGACTTATCTACCATTGGCCGTTTACTCCTCGAATGTACATGATACTTTTATAAAAGTTCATTTTAAATTATCTATCTAGATAAGTCACTTTTCATTTTCTAAAGATCTTTGACTATTTTGCTATTCCGTTTTAAAATCCTCTTAAGTACCCTATATCACATTCTCTTTTCGTATATCTGCTTCCGTTTTCTCTTTAGCATGTTGATAATATAAATATATTATCTTCTTGTCTCTTTAGAACAGTGTCATATCACAACGTTTCGTTTTCATGATTTAAGTATGAAGATCATCTTCATTAATTTTATAAATTATTCCAGATTCCGGGAATAAACTTTATTATAATTTAGTTTTCTTTTTCTTCTTCTTTCTTCTTCTTTCTCTTCTTTCTCTTTTTCTTCTCCTACTTCTAATTATCTTTTCTCTACTTCTTTCTTCTTCTTCTATTTCTTCTTTTTTTCTTTTTTTTCTTTTTCTTCTATTTCTTCTATTTCTTCTTTCTCTTCTTTTTCTTCTTTTTCTTCTCCTTTTTTACTTTATTTGCTCTTTACTCCTCTTTTCCACTTCATCTCTATTTTCTACTTCGTCTCTTTTTTCTTCTTTTCTACATCTCCGTTTTGGTTTTTTCCATATCATCATCTTTTTCTTTGTTTAGATCGAAGCTTGGCATGTAATTTTCGTTTTCAGTCAAGAAGTTTTCTTTTAATTCCTCCATTTACCCCTGCAGCTAATAATTTCTGTTTTAGATGCTGATAATTTTTCAGTCTCGATGCAGCATATTCCTAAAAGAAAGATTTATTTAAGGACATCAATTTTTCAAGAACATTAATTATAATATTAAAATTGTATA
>WNHD01004260.1:0-11428 GCA_011057455.1 Ganaspis sp. Gsp50 | reverse complement strand
CTCTTAGCCTCCGTGTTTACCTACTTTACTGTACTAAAATTCAATCTTTCGCTTCTAAAATCCAATCTCTACTAACTACACATTAACTTCTACATATTATAGTCGAAACTTTCAAGTTCTTTATAATATTTACTTTCCAATCATTTTACTTTTCTTTTTGTAAATATTACCTTAAATTTTGAAACTTTACTGCATTTTCTATTATCTTTTATTAAGCTTAAGTTAAATATTATCAAACTTGCACATGGGTGAAAATTTGCCAAGTGTTACCGCCGAAAATTTTATATCTACGATTTTTGTGAAATTGCTTTTAAATTATAATGATAGTGGACCTCTATAAAATCTGTAAAAAATACATGACAAAAATGACGGGTTGTCAAGATACAGGGGTCCGAAAAATGTTCTTTTTACTCTGTACGCTAATCTTAAACTTATCATAACTTTTCACAGAATAGGTCAATGTTAAACTATTATAGGTGTTTTTCGGAGCATTTTTCATAAGCTTTGCGATTATTTTAATGGTTTTAAATAAAAAAAATTATAGCACTATTTTTTGCATTTAAAGAATGTTTTAGAGTTTTTCTCCCGATGCGACCATTTTGATAATTTTTTCAATAGCATAGATCGAAAGCTTGACTTTTCTCCTACAAAAATATGTAGAAACGAAAATGGGACAGAAAGAATCGATTGTTGTTCAAAAGGTTTCACGCGCGCGAATACTCCCGCCGCGCGCCACAATGGGGGAAAAATGACATACGCTTCTTCAAAACATCCTACAGGTCGTAAATATTAATCGATTTTTAATTTTAATGGCTTAATTTGGTCGTTATGAAATTTAGGATAGTTCTGTGCAAGCCGATTTTTTTTTTTTTTAAAACAAAGTCAATTGTTAACAATCTTGTAACTTACTAAATTTTCTTGTTTAAATTATGTTTCAGATATCGGCTTGCATAGATCTCTACGAAATTTCATAACGATCAAATCAAGCCATTAAAATTAAAAATCGATTAATATTTACGACCTGTAGGAAGTTTTGAAGCAGCGTATGTCATTTTTCCCCCATTGTGGCGCGCGGCGGATGTATTCGCGCGCGTGAAACCTTTTGTACAGCAACCTATTCTTTTTGTTCCATTTTCGTTTCTACATATTTTGGTAGGAAAAAATTCAAGCTTTCGATCTATGCTATTAAAAAAATTATCAAAATGGTCGCATTGGGAGAAAAACTCAAAAACATTCTTTAAATGCAAAAAAATAGTGCTATCCTGTGTGGAAAAGTGGTGTTGGCCCCCGCGGGGGGCCCGCGTGGAAACGACATGCTAATCTACGAGGGCGATCCATGCGGGCGCCCTCACGTTTGCCCCTGCCTGCCCTCGTCTTTGCCCTCGCCAAAAAAATGTTTATTATCACTTTTTGCATTGTTTATTGCTAATTTTCTTAAATAAACAGTGGTATTGTTACTAAAAAAGCAAAAAAAAAGTTAATTGACGATTTTTACGATTTTTTACACATATATTTATTGTAATAGTTTTTTTAAAATCTACGCTCGGCGGACTCAATCCTGGGATCCTTGGCAGGAAAGTCAAGTACCTTGACAACTGATCTATTGGTGGCTCTTGAGATTCTTATGAAAGATTTAAAAGTCATTTAAACAACTGAACTTATTTTAAAATACGGTGTATTAAAAGAAATAATAGAGCTCAGTTTTATAAAAAAACCATTGTCTGCTTTGTTTTAAACTATTATAAATAATTTTGAAGATTCAAAAGAAAATTAGATTTTGGACTTTGAAATTTTTTCTAAGTGATTGTGAGAGCCGTGCCATGTGGGATCCCTGCGTTTGCCCTCATGAATTTTATAATTTTTCGGGAGGGCCGTGCCATGCGGGCCCCTACGTTTACCCTTATGGATTTACCCTCTTGAGTTTTTCAGCTTTTCGTAATGGCAAATCCATGAGGCCCAATGCAAGGGCCCGCACGGATTTGCCCTCATGGATCGCCCCTCTTGCGCCCCTGCCGCGGGCCCCGGTGTCGTGTGGGCGGGAACGGGGCTTTTTCCACACGGGATAATTTGTTTTATTTAAAGCCATTATAATAATCGTAAAGCTCATAAAAAATGCTTTAAGAAACACCTATAATAATTTAACCTATTCTGCGAAAAGTTATGAGAATTTGAAGAATAGCGTACAGAGTAAAAACAACATTTTTGCAAACAACAACAAACTTTCTATTTTTATTTTTTCCATTCTACTCTGAGATTAATTTACATTTTTATTGTTACTATTATATAATTTAAATAATCAAGTAAGCCATACTTAGATAATAGATATGTGGAAATGTCTATATAGGTAACCTAAAAATATTAACAATTTAAAAATTGAAATATTGTGTTTTATACTATTATCTAGCCTTTAAATAAAATAGCTATTAAAGATAAATCCCAGAAACTTTTAATATCTAATAATCAGTTTCATTCAAGAGAATTAAAAGATTCAGTGCTTGAATTTATTCACCCAGTAAGAAGCAAGAAATTAAAAGACATTAAAATTGTTCAATTTTTATTAATTCCATTTCTGTTCAATTCTTTTTTATCCAGTGGGAGTACTAGACAATAAATTTAAATTAATTCCTTTCAATTCCTATGTAATAATTTACGCAGAAAAAAATTTGATTGTTTGAGGAATTCCTCTATTGGGAGCAGAAAAACGCTTATTCAGGTTAGTATTAAGAAACATACCTTCCCAAGTGAGATTTGAAAAACATACCATCTTAGATGTCAAATTTCTTTGGTTATATTAGGTTGATAGAATTATTACGCAGTGTCATCAATGCTTTGTCAGTAATTCTGTGATAAAAATGTGGAAGTTAAAGCTCAAAGGGTTAACTCTGCAACATGGTTTTAATAACTTTGCTTCCTCATAGGAAAGCATTGTTTTCGATCCGATTTTCTATATTCCAAGAATAGTATAAATCAACTCAATTTCACCTAAAAAGCCTAAATTCGAGGTTTGAAGCCAATGTCCAGATGTATGTGTGTGTGGTCGGATTTTGTGGACTCTCTATCTAGAGAACGCTTTGACCGATTTTAATTAAATTTAGAGCAATTATTACATTTATAAACATAAAAATCTGACACAAGGAATTTTAGAAATCCTCATTCAAAAATTTTTGAGCACACTTTTTCCTTCAAAAATATGGTTTTTTTCATGAAAATTTTTTCCGAATCAAAATTTAAAGTAAGTAATAAAAGCATTACATTTCTTGCATCGAGACAAATCGATTAACCTATTTAAAATATATATTTCATTAAGAATGAAAGAAGTAAATGACAATTTTATCTAATTTTTAAAATTAAAGATTCGATTTTTTAAGATAGATCTTAAAATTTTAATTTTTTAATTATAGTTACTTTTGGAAAGATCTTCTACATCAAAAAACTAATAAAATCACTGTAATTTACGATAATTTGTTGTAATTTATATTAATTTGTAGAGCGCAGTTCACAATTTAAAAATTTAGTATTGAAAATTTCCACGGTAATTTATTGTAACTGAATCGGTCATTTTTACAGTAATATATTCAATGAAGCTGATGCCAGTCCATGACGCATCTGTGATTGCCTATTCAAAATAGTATTTTGAAACGCATGAAAAGTAAACAAATTAATTAAATTGCAAAAGTAGTTTAATAAAAAAATTGTAGGTAAAACTAAATTTTAGTAAAATATTGTTTTCTAATTTTTAATTAAACATATTCATTAATATATTAATATATTTTAATTTGTTTAAGCTATACATTTTTATTGTCGTTTTGCTACTAAAATAGCCATCATAAATTTTTTCTTAATTTATTATTAACCTCAAAGTGTTCTTAAGAAACCTTGTAATTTCAAAAAGTCGGATTTTGGTTTTTTGAGAAATTAATTTCAGTTAATTTGGATTGTAAGACTCGCACTAGCTTGCTTGGCTACGTTTGTAGGCTCTTTAATTCTCCATTAAATGGCATTAACGATTCAGAAATAAACATTTTGGAAAATTATTGAATTTGAATTTTTATGGTACAAAACAATTAAACTGTTAAATTTCCTCCATAAAATATTAGTGGGATTTATACTTTATATAGGTCAATCAATTTACTTTTTAATGTAGAAAATTGGAACTACCATTAAAAAGAAACAATATTCAAAGTTATATCAAAGATCACAGTCACTATTCTTACCTAATCCACTTTTTTCCCCTTAATTTTCTCTTTTAGGTGAAAATAATGATTTTCAAAGTCTGTGAACACTCTCATTCGAAAATTACTGAACCGATCTTAACTAAATTTGGCACACTTTTTTAACACATAAAATAAAATAAGTTTTTCTTTTCTTTTTTTTCAAGATACAGTTACAGAATGGCGGCATTTTTATGCGAAAAACGGGTGTTTTGCATTATTTAATCGTCAAAAAGTCTAATATTAAAAAAAATAATAAAACGGAAAACATTGGGGGCGGGCAAAATTATCCTTCTAATAAAATGTTTTTCATTTTTTTTCTTTTAAAAAATGGCGAGTAGTTATGATGTTCACCGCAAATTCCATTTTTCGGACGACGCAGTCAACAATGCTTTTTCAGTTGCACACATCTATATATTTTCAACAAGAATTTCCCAAAATGTTTTTTAATATGTGCCTAATAATGTCTAAGAAGAGTTTTTATAAAAACATTTACCGTTGCTTTAGAAAAACCACAAAAACGACCATTTTTCTGCCTTCCGGGCCATATCCCCTCCCCCCCTTAAGCAGCGTACTAAATAAAGAAGATATACTCACACTACCGTGATAAGATTGTAGTGGTCTGCTCTCTCTGTGATCCTACAGTGATCTCCTCTATTGTCTGGCTATGGTAAGCGAGGCTGGATGGTAGTAGTGATTGCTGGGCGGTCCCTTCCCCCCGGAGCTTAGACAATCACTCTGCAATTGTCCCACTTCCGTGTTCACCGAGTATGGCTTTGATTTTCAGCTATTTAAATGACTTTTCCGAAAGTTCGATTATGAGAGAGACTAATTTCTGTCTACTTTCATAATCGTAGCCATCTACCGACCCTTAAGGTTACTTAATTAGAATTTAAATTTCTGCTGTCTGCCGGGATGCCTAGCAGAAGGGATTACGCACCAAAACACTATTTCAATATTCTAACTAAATTATCTGTGCTTAGAATTCAAATACAATTACGTGTAATGGTGAATTTTGAAACGTTACAATTATCTTTAAAAAATGATTGTGGAAATGAGCATTGAGGGTCAAAACATTTTAAAAACCAAAAAGTAATTAATCAGGTTAATTCCTATAACGATTGTTGCAGTCACGGTGGTGTTCAGTTAAATTCATTGTAGTATCCACCACAATTAAAAGTATTACTCAATTGTTTACTTGATAAATCCAAACATTTCACGGAAAATATTAGAAACTAAAAAAATTCGGTTGTGTTTACATCTTTCAATGCTAATTCGGCGGTTCTCGACTAAATTTAACCCTGACTCTCTTGCACCTCTAATTTTCTTTTTGGATATGATTAGAGACGCTCTGAAGACAACTTTGCAACTAAATCCAAAATCGAAGAGTGAGCACTTTTTTAATTTTTCAATTTTTCTTATATTCTTTTTGTAAAAAATAAGTTTGTTTACTTTTGATTCAATTAATACTACACTAATTAAACTGTGCTAGTTCAAAATTTAAACAAGCTGATCACCCAGCTGTTAAACTAAATTCGTGTCTGTTGAATCTAATGGGGTTAGCCGTTTTTCAAAATTAGCTCATTTTTTCAAAATGTTCGCATCTCAAATTTTTGGTCTGTTTTGCCAAAAAACATACATTTCTTAGCCATATAGCGACAATTTAATGCAGTTATATCAATTTTTGCTGTAAACTTGCAAAACACTGAACAAGAATAATGTTGAGAATCAAAAATTTTGAAATTTCATCCCTTAAAGTCAAAGACTTTCCCTAAATATCCAGTTTGAAGATAACAGAACCAATGAAAATATAATGTTTAAATTCTTATTTTCTTGTTTTAAAAAATTTTTTTTCTTATTTTTTTAAAATATAATCAGACGAATCATCGCAACTGGACGCTACACATACACTCACACTTTAATCTCGAACCCCTTCATCAACGTACTTGTATCGTCAGTACTTTCACTTTTCTCACCAGTACATTCATGAGTCTTGACCGATGCTCAAACAAAACATTTTCTCTATCTTAGTTTTGATTATCAATTTGGTGTAATTCATTAAAGCAACATTTTGGTTTAATTCATATTATTAGTTCTTGATTTCTCAGGGCTACTCATTCTATTATTTTGTGTGAATTAAGTGACTAATTGTGCTTGTAAGGTGAACGCGTCCCAACAAATCAATTTACTTCTTTTACCATTCTGAACTTTTGTGCATTTATTTTCTTCTAATCAACAACATTCCTCATTTTTTGGAAAATACTCAATAGGAATGATTTTCTTACAAGGAGGTAGTTTTAAATGGTAGTTTATAACTGGTCATCACTGGTTATTATATCTACCATCCCAAAAAAGAATTTTATTTGGAATATAATAAAAAGTAATATTTTTAGTTTCTAAAAATTGAATGAAAGTGATAGGGGATGATGTTCTTACTGATTAGGGGATGTTTTGTTTGATAAGGAGTGCAGTATAAAACTGTCTTTTCATATATTTTACGTTATCAAGAACTATCAATCAATATATTGTAGAACAATTTCCGAATACCTAATTAAAGTATGTATTTTTGAAAGATAGTATATAGGAGTTGTACTGATGTTAAGGGATGAAATGCAAATATCCGTAGGATTATATTTCATAAAAAATAAAAAAAAAATTTTAAAACAAGCAAATAAGAGTTTAAAAATTGTATTGTCTTTGGTTATGTCATCTTCAAACTGTAAACTTAGAGGTAGTTTTTGACTTTAAGGGATAAAGTTTTAAAATTTTTTATTCTGAACTTTGTTCTTATTCTATTTTCTACAAGTTTACAGCAAAGATTGATATAACTCCATTAAGTTGTCGCTATATGGCTAAGAAATGTATGTTTTTTGGCAAAAAAGATCAAAAATTTGAAATGCGAATATTTTGAAAAAATGAGCTAATTTTGAAAAACAGCTAACCCCATTAGATTTAGCGTACACGAATTTAGTTTAACAGCTAGGTGATCAGCTTGTTCAAATTTTGAACTAGGACAGTTTAATTGGAGTAGTATTAATTGAATCAAAAGTGAAAAACTTATTCTCTGTATCCCCTACCCGAAAGTACGAACTTCCCTTTTAATTTTCCTGACGGGAACAGCAGTTTTTGTGGCCTACTCAAACCAACGTGTGCTCTTATTGGTTATAAGATTCTCGTGGCTCGCTGTCATGACAACTTCATAGCAGCGCTGATAACAGTGCATTGTTTTTTGACGTGAACTGAGCGTAAGTTCAATACTCAAGCCAAGCCACTTTCCCGTGAAAATTTTGGTTTCAGTATTTATTTACGTTCAAAAAAATTCAATATGGAAAACTCCTCGTTGGAAGATTCCTCGGACGAAAGTCTTGAGGAATTTTGACAGAGAGGCCACAATTATCGTGCAAACTGAAACGTTGCCAACGTTCTTTGTTTTTATTATTCTTTTTCACGTTTCCTTTTTTTGGGATTTTTTTTATATTTTACGTATAATACGCTTTTTCTGCCCGCCCCGACCAGCAAACGTTTCGGTTTTGCAAAAGTCGGACGGGTGACACAGAACAGTCGAGCATAATTCAAAACGCTTCGTGAGATGACCAGGAAGGCGTGCTGTCAAAGGCCATGAAAACTAATAACACTAAACACAATTTTATATATTATTAACATTACTCATTAAACATACTTTCGGGTGGGGATAAAGAAAAATAGTATACGACACACGACCAGAAAGCTGGATACCCTAGCGAGCGTAATATAAGGCCTAGGCTTCGCCTCGGCCTTTATATTAAACGCGCCAGGAAATTCAGCTTTCTGGCCTAGTATCGTAATATACTATTTTTACAAAAAAGAATATAAGAAAAATCGAAAAATCAAAAAAAGTGCTCACTCTTCGATTTTAGTGTTTGTTGCAATGTTGTTTTGAGAGCGTCCCTAATCATATCCAAAAAGAAAATCAGAGGTGCAAGAGAGTCAGGGTTGAATTTAGTCGAGGACCGCCGTGATAATGTTGTGAACCTTAATGAGAGACGTAGAGGACCACTTTGTTTTAAAATTAAAGGTCAGACATATTACCAAATAAATAATGCTTTATACTCTTAAAGTGTCCAACAACCGTCTTATGGATAATTATTTATACATGATCCTGATGAAGCAGTTGATTATAGAATAAATGGAAATGAAAAGTTGGAATGTTTTACAAGCAGTTGAAAATTTTATGAGAATGCACGATGCTTTTACTAAATCTTATCGAATGGTGAAGGAGGTGCTTAAAATTGAAACAGAATCGGACAAAAGGAAGGGTGTCGAAATTTCAAATCAAAAATATTGTTTACTTTAAAAGGCGCGATGGATAAAAGAAGATATAATTTTCAGAGAGTAAATGAAGTAGCTGCAATTTTTAGTACAAATTCGGAAGGAGAAATTCCTGATTCTTATCTAACTATTTATAATAAAACTTCTAAGGAATTGAAAGTAGTAGGTAGTTCAGATCTTTGTGTAGAACCTTATATTTATAGTATATTTTATCCATATGGTGATAAACGTTATTCTGTTGAAATGATGAAAAATGATGCTGTTAATAGGTGAAAAAGACATTAAATTTTTTAGAGCAGCTTATGTAAGATATAAAATATTAATCAGAGATAATGAGTTTAATCAGATTTTAAGTGACAGAAGATTGTTTCAACAGTGGTTGGTTGACAATTATGTAAAAGTTGAGAGAGATAGACTTAGGTATTGTGAAAATAATCAAACACAATTACGGTTTGAAACGTAAAAAGGATTAGTGGATCATATCAATAATGCTGCTATGAATAATGCTAAATCTGTTGGAAAAGTTGTTGTATTACCATCAACTTTTATTGCATCTCCTAGAAATATGATGCAGTAGTATCAAGATTCTATGTCTATTGTAGCTAAGCATGGTAAACCAGATTTGCTTATAACAATGACATGTGATACAGAATGGAAGGAGATAAGAGAGTATTTATTGCCAAATTAAACAGTATCAGACAGACCTGATATTGTTTTTTAAGAAAGTTAATCATTTGATAGAATGTATAATTAAAAAAATATATGTTGGTGTTGTTAAATCGTATGTATATGTTATAGAATTTTAGAAAAGGGGATTACCTCATTCATTTGTTGGTGTTTTTAGCGAGTAACTCAAAACTATTGACATAAGAGAGTGTTGATAGTTATATTTGAGCCAAGATACCTGACGAAAAAGTCAATCCTAAATTGCATAAAATTTTTAAGTCAAACAATATTAATGGTCCTTGTGAAGATTGGTGTTTGGTTGAAGGTAATTGTTCTAAGAATTTCCTAAAAAATCTTCAATAGGAGACAACAGTCGAAGATAATTGTTATGTAAAGAATATCAGAATTTAATCAACTGCTGAGTGATAAAACCATCTTGACATATAATTGTTACGTGTTATATCGAAGAGTTGATAGAGGGAAAACGCATGAGAGACCTAATGGTTATATTGTTGAGAATCGTTTTATTGTTTCTTATTGTTCTAAGATTTCACAAGAATTTAACTGTCATATGAATGTCGAAGTTGTTTCTAGCATAAAAACTGTAAAGTACTTGTATAAATATATTTATAAAGAACATGATTTAGCATCAATTATTATAACAGTAAATAATGCTGAAACTACTATTGGCCACGATCAAATAAGTCATGAAGAAAGTAGATACGTGGGCACTGTCGAAGCAGCATGGAGAATTCTAAATAAACCATCAGCCAAGAATAGTCATAGTATCTCTTGTTTATCAGTACATTTAGAAATTGAGCAAAATGTCTTTATTCGAAAAGGGAAAGCTAAGAACGAAATGTTATATGATTTAGAGAAAGTACAAAATTTATAGATTACTTCGATTTAAACATCCGTGATAGTAATGCTTGTCAATATTTTTACACTGACAATGAGATACCAGAATTATATGCATGGGAAAATAAAAATTGTAAATGGAAATGAGTAAAGATAATGTAGAAGGAAGAATGTATTCCGTTAGTCCTTATGATGTAGAATTATTCCATCTGAGATTTTTATTGCTAAAACAGAAGGGTGTAACATTATTTGAATCATTAAGAACTGTGAATGGTGTCTATTATGAGACGTGCATTTCTGCTTATTTAGCATTGAGTCTTATAGAACATAAGAATTCATAAGTGGAGTTTCCCTCTATAAGTGGAGGGAAACATTGCAGGAAGCTTTATTATGGATGATGCTTCAATCACTTCGTAGATTATTTACGACAATTTTAATTCATTGTCGTCCCAATGATGCTGGTGAACTTTGGAAAGAATTTAAGTATCATATGTCAGAAGACTTTCTTAGAATGTTTGATATTATAATAGCTGAGCAGAAAGCATATAGAATTGTTATCTGAAGGTTATCAATTGAAAGATTTCATCAATTTACCAGACGTACAAGATGATTGTGAGATATTGGAATCTATTGATAATGCGAATATTAATTAAGAAAAAATTACAGGAACAGAGTGATATGATAAATTAAATGATAATAAAAAATATGTAGTTGATTATGTATTAAATACAGTAGATGATTTAAGGTAAAATGATTGTAGATGTTTATATGTTGATGGACTAGGAGGTTCTTGTAAAACATTCACTTACAAAACTTTGTGGCATTTATTAAGGAGCAGAGGTAAGCAAGTATGCAATATGGCTTTTACAGGAATAGCTGCTACTTTATTACTAATGGGTAAAACAGTCCACAAGTTTTCAGGTTTACTCGTTCCATCGTATTGTGATTTCTCTACTAATATTAAAGTTCAGTCTAAAGAAGGAGTGTTTTTTAAAAGATATCGATGTCTTTATTTGGGATGAAGCTCCAATGTCACCAAAGTATGCGTTAGTAATTATGGATAGGACATTGACAGATATTATGCAGACAAATCTCCCATTTGGTGGTAAGGTCATTGTTTTGGTTAGGTGCCCGAGTCGAAATTTAAAATCTCTGTTAGTTCTCGCAAGTTCTCCAAATGTTCTCAATATGTTCCCTGAAATTCTCTTTTAGTACTGATTAGATGCTATTTAAGTCTCACAAGTTCTCATTTAGTTCTCAAAAGATGCAGAAATAGAAATTTGCGTACCCTAGGAGAACCAAATGAGGATATGGTTTTAAGGAAAAATGTTAATTTTTAATTTATTTGTTAAAAGAAAAATGAATTTTTTATTTACGTAGAATCT